>MU158993.1:244084-284402 GCA_015888305.1 Antheraea pernyi
GCCAGGCCCTGCTGCCACCTTTCGACGGCGTCTCCTCTGAGACGCCGTCTCTCCGCCTCTACCTCCCTGGGAGCCGGAGGCTCCCCCCTTCGTTTCCTCGCCGCCGTGAACTCGTACACGGCGGCGAGAACTCCTGCCTCCAGCTCCCAGGGCAGGGAGCCGGCGAGCGTGAAGGCCGCCGCCGAGGACACCGTCCGATACGCCCGGATCGCCCTCAGTGCCACCGTGCGCTGCGAATTGCGGAGCGCACGCACATTGGCGGCACCGAGGGCATCGGCCCAGACTGGTGCCCCGTAGGCGGCCATCGCCCGCACGACTCCCATATAGAGTCTGCGGCACCCGGCACCCGGTCCCCCTACGTTGGGAAGTAACCGGCCGAGTGCCGCAGCCGCCCCAGAAATTCGCGGTCCGAGCCCCGCAAAGTGGGGCTCGAACCGCCAGCGCCCGTCCAGGGTGAGACCCAGATATTTCATCTGGGTCCCCGCCCTGATCCGGGCGCCCTCCACTACAATGTGGGCCCCAGGTGGTGGCCCCCGCCGAGGCCCATGAAAGAGTAGGGCCTCGGTCTTCTCGAGGGGCACCCTGAGGCCCAACCTCCTGATGCGCCTGACCACGAGAGGTGTGGCCATCGTGGCCAGGCGCTCCACCTCCCTCCACTCTCCGCCCCGGGCTACGACTAGGGTGTCATCTGCGTAACATATGAGGCGTGCCCCATATGAGAGCACGCCGCGGAGCACCCAGTCGTAGCCCATGTTCCACAGGAGCGGCTCTAAGGCCGACCCCTGTGGAACCCCTCGCCTTGTGGCCCGCCGGACCATTCGCCTGTCGCCGTCTACGTAGGCGACTGCTCCTCTAACCGATGTTGTCCCCTCCTAAGGGGTCTCAACCGCGACCTGAGAGGTCAAGATAGTAGACCCTTCAAGGAGATTGGTGGGTAGACCCCCCTGATGAACTGTGGGAGTCGCATCGGCACAATACAACTCCACCACATGCGCCTGTGCAGTTTAACTGGGAAGATGCCTAGGGCCCTGCGGTGCGTTTCTTACAGGCTGAGATGGTGAAATAAAAAGAAGTTTGTTCGTTTGACGAGATTTTCGAAGATCCCTTGAATTTGGAAAATGGGAAGAAGTATATATACATGACTAAATATAATTAAACTAATATAATAATTAAATAATAGCTAAACACTTCAAATTTGACGCCAAATTAAGTGACACTAGAAAGTATTAAATTGAACAAAGAGGAAGATCATCGCGATGATTATACCTTCCTTCAAGAAGAGGCTTATGGCTTTGTAGTCTTATACGATAATGAGTGTGATAAGGCTGTGATCTTATCCTGAGAGGCTTTATTTGAACATAACAATAACTATTACGAAAATGATTATTTGTCATCATGTTTAGTCTTGCTAATTTCCATTGAATAAAGCTGTAATCAACTTGATGGAATATTCATCGGTGCTTTTCTTTGCAGGAAACGGCAAAAGTGATCGGTTGGCTACGATCACTACCCCACGATCACAAACTGGTGCGCGAAGAGGTTGACCGTATCATGATTGAACAGACCACCAGTCCGCCTAAATTCTCTCCCAGACTTCTGTGTGAGTACCCATATTTGAATATCATTTTCTATCCAAACTCTAACTAAAATTATAAATGCGTAGGTTTGTTTGTTTTTTATATCTACTTGAAATATATAAAAATCCAGTGTAATGATGTTTGTCCGTGATGAACTCCGAAACTACTCAACCGATCTTCATGAAAGTTGGCGTTTATATATAATTTGGTTCAACTTGAGAGCTTTCACTCACGTTTAAAGTGTTCTCAAGATTGAACGCGGGAAAGCTAGTACGCGAATTCATAAGTGATTAATATTGTTTGTATTTCCCGCGGGAAAACGCTTTGCGCGTGAATAAGCGTTTCATTAAGAGACATTATTAACACTTTCAAGATACGTAGTAATTTGACATTTAAATAAATTGGTTTTACATTTTAAAAAACAATAGATTATTAAATATTGGTATATGTATCTTGAATACCATCGTAATACAAATCTTTTTCGTCATATTCTTTTAAAGCAATGTATACCTATTATTTAAGACTAATTGACAGAAAACGAACAATTTAAACCGGTAAACTGGTGCTTACAGAGTTATAAAGTTTCGTACATGAACGTTTGATTGAGTTGGGACAAAGAATTTTTGAAAAATTCTTCACTCAAAGGTTTTGGGGCTTAAAAATACGATAGTTCCAAATAATAATTAAAGTATGATTAAATTATTAGAAACATATATTCGAATTGAAAATCGTCTATAAAATATTTGAAATAAAATATAGGTAAAAATAAACGCAACAGAGTAAGTAGCGTATGTCGAATAAAAACTTCGTCATTCGCAAAACAGATTTATTATGCCAATTGGCGACTCATATGCCATGTGGATACTGTTTCCATCCGTTTGAGTCCTTGATATTTGAACTCGCGTAGGGTTGGCAAACAGCATTTATTAATTACAAAAATAATTTTGACACACATACACAAGTATCTGAAATTATAGTATATTTTAAGCCCTTTGTTTTCAAAGTGGTCCAGGTAGACTCTCGGGGGTCCACGGGAGACTCGACGGGGGCATACGTTGCGTGACAAAAAAATGGGAGTTCACAATTCGTAAGCGGGGGTCCACGAAAATGTATCTGGTTTCTATAAGAACTAAAATGTTGGCTTGACTTCACCTATAAATGTAGACAGATACTGTTTTAAGTAGCTCATCTTCACATTTATTGTCGAGTTTTGGCAAAATGGTACAAATGCAGCTGCAGGTGGTTCTCCGGAACCAGCTAAATTTTGAAAGTGGTCTATTAGTTTAAACGGCGGTTACTACTGGCACAATTTAATTACGCTGATGATTAAATGAGGTAGATATACTAAGATGTTTCGATAGTAACGTAATTCTACCTACGAGTAAACGGACGCAATGTCAAACATACATTTAATTATTTAAATTAGAATAGGCATTCACAGTTCGGCTAATTCACTCCCCCTTGGCCTCTTATACGTCGCAACTCGTTGTGAGACTCGAATGCATAGTTAGCATTCGCTTAGTGTACTTTCTGACCTACACTTTTTATTTTAATTGCTCTGCTTCTAAACGTAATAAATATCCTGATAAAAAATAATCAAATATGGCTGGTTGTTCGCAAATTTAGCGCTTTCAAACAAATAAAGAAACATTTCTTCGTTCCTTATAGAAAGAATAGTATTATTTTTTATGAAAAAGAAATTACTTAGATGTCTAAAATTAAGGTTAAATAATTTAATAGTAAATGCTATTAACACTGTCAACAAGCGTCTAGCAAAACAATGGAACCATTGCATCAGAATTCCTAAGTTATTTATGTACACTGTAGTCGAAAAACGTGACGGAAGTTGGCGAACGCGCTGAGTTTTTCATTCTTAAACTATTTATGTATTTATTAAAGATGAGATAAGAAGAGGGAGGAAAAGTTTTGATGAATGATGAGGACATAAAGAGTCGTTGGAAGAAATATTTTGAAAGACTGATGAATGAAGAAAATGACAGGACCGGAGAGTTAGAGACCGTACCGTCAAATTTAGGCGTTGTACAAGAAATAAGTGAGGATGAAGTAAGAAAAGCTGTAAATGGTATGAAAAACGGAAAAGCCGTTGGGCCAGATGGCATACCGGTTGAAGTATGGAAGTTTTTAAAAGTAGATGGGTGGATGTGGCTGACTTTATTTTTTAATAAGATATTGCTAGAGGAAGCGATCCCAAATGAATGGCGCGATAGCGTAATAGTGCCTATCTTTAAGAATAAGGGTGATATGCAGGACTGTAACAATTATCGAGCAATAAAGCTGATGTCACACAGTATGAAAATTTGGGAAAGGGTGATAGCGAGACGAATAAGAGATGAGACTGAAGTGACTCCGAATCAATTTGGGTTTATGCCTGGACGTGCGACATCTGATGCCATTTTCGCACTTAGGCAACTGTGTGAAAAATACAGGCGTGTACATAAGAATTTGCATATGGTGTTTGTTGATTTGGAGAAGGCATATGATCGAGTACCCCGAGATGTTCTGTGGTGGGCACTGAAAAAGAAAAGAGTGCCTGAGAAGTACCTACAACTTATTCGTTGTATGTACAGTCAAGCCAAAACACACGTTAGGTCCGAAGCTGGAGTTACCGATAATTTCAATGTGGCTGTAGGTTTGCACCAGGGTTCAGCTTTAAGCCCTTATTTATTCCTTTCTTGTTATGGATGCGAAAAAAAAAAAACGTTCGAAGGTCGAAAGAATCGCGAACCCTGAATAGGTAATTATTTTCAATTTGCTCCATTTATAATTCGGTTGAATGAGTATGCATGGTGTCAAATGCCGTAAACAAAGTCAATTGGCGAATGTGTGTTGTGTTCTCGGGTTAATTTTTCTGTTTAACGTTTAACCTCTTGCGAGTTGATGTTTTCCTGGTACCTCGTGTTTAAAAACGACGGACTTTGTTATATGTACTTTCTTGTTTTGGTAGCACTGAAGCATTTGCCAATGTCAATGATTGTTATTTTCTTTATTTTATTTTGGCAACCTATCTTCCATATTATTATTGTCCTTGTCAAGTAGGTAATAAATATTACAAGTGTTTTGCGATAATTTCAATGTTCTAACAATAGGATGGCTCGCTTGTTAGAAATTACCATGCACTTTTTCCGTTGGAGGTAGAGCCACGCTGTAGCTATTAGCATGAATGGATGGCTCACTCGGGGTAGTACCACCCTCTCACAGAAAGTAAACGTGAAGTAACAGTGCTTGCATTGTTGCCCTTCGTTCGGTCAGTGAGAGCGCCGGAGACCCATCTCCCTTCTCCCTTTCCCTTCCCCTTCCCCCACCAAAAAAAATACCTTTACCCCCTCCCCCTTGTACAGGCTGGCAACGCACTTGCGACTCCCCTGGTGCTGCTAGTGTCTATGGACGGTGATGATCACTTAACATAAGGTGACCCACCCACCTGTACGTTTGCCTGCTTTTGATATAAAAAAAACAAGTTTTTCTAGCATCTCAGTATTCAAACTCCTTTGTGATTATTTTCCATCCATTTCCCTTGTGCATAATAAACGAGCCATGTTACGTAAAACACCATCTATATCACAAAATATAGAGTAAAATAACACAATAATCTAATAAAATACAAAAATCCACTAAATAAAAGACTAAGATTCCGCCAAAAACTCTATTGATATTTGTTAATTATGTTATTTTAGTCTATTAAAAACTTATCGATTTTTTTTACGGTCATCTGTGTAAACTAATATTATAAAGAGGAAAAATTTGTGAGTTTGTGACGTTGTAGGGGGTAATCTCAGGTACTACTGGTCCGATTTGAAAAATTCTTTCAGTGTTATGTAGCTCATTTATCGGGGAAGGTTATACGGTTTATATCATCACGTTAAGGCCAATAGAAGGCCAAGGAATAATATTTCGAAATCGGGGATTTTTTCATCTTGCAAACTTCTGCTGCGTGTTAGCGTTAGCCAAAGTAACTATTCTACGCGAACGAAGTCGCGGGCTGAGGTTAGTTCTCAATAATAGTTTAAAACAATTTTACATATTCTGAGAATAAGATAAGTTAAAGCAGATATTCGAGGTTACTTTATACTAACAGAATATTGTTTACTTTAATACAACTCATAACAATTCAATTGTTATATATCCAAGCTAATAAATAGCCACTGAGATTGTTGAATCGATTTAAAAAATTGATACAGGCAGATTTGAATAGGCAGGACTTGAATATTATCAAGAGAGATACAGATGAAATTCATGGTTCGCGTGAAACAAAACATCTCGGCTTATTGCGTAATTAGTTATACAAATGACATTATCACAGTAACATAAGTATGTTGTTTTGATTTCTACAAATCAGTATTACTCTCGATCGTTCTTTAACAGATAAAAAACTTCTTCACGCAAACTGTTTCGTGCAAACAGATCAAATATATTTTTTACAATATACTTCTTAAAACTTTCTGTTTTCCTGGTATATGTTTATGTAAACAATGTGAGTTTTTTTCACATATGATGTGATTGGATGACGCACATGTTGTACACACATCGTTTCTTATTTTTATACACGTTCGTTAAAAACAGAGTATTTTGTATATTATCAAAATAAACGAATGCTCAATAAAAATTGAAACTAACGCGTTTATTTCTCCGTAAAATCCAATATATTTACACGAATATACAAAAGGTTTTAAGAGAAACAATATATTCTCCATTTGTCATATTTGAATTTAGTTTCCTGCGTTCATTTTCTACTTTTATTTTTTTTTAATCTAAAGAGCACAGACACGTTAGATTTGCTTTTCTATTATATGTCTGAAAATAACATATGTGTATGTATATTTGTCTACAGTTAAGGACAGGTTAACGCTGAAAGCTTTCTCGGTGGCCCTGATCGTGAACCTCGCACGCGAGTTCTGCGGATGCATTGTCATCCTGGTCTACGCTAGCCACATATTCGCTGAGGCCGGAACAGATCCTGACACCAGCATCGCTCTCACACCGAACAAACAGGCCATCCTTCTTGCAACGGTTCAGATTATCGGCTCCTTCCTCGCTTGTCAATTGGTCGACCGAGCCGGGAGAAAGGTGAGCTTTTCGGTAACATAGACCTAATGATCTCAAAGCGCGGGCTGACAACTGTCGAGTGTTAACGCAGCGTTTATCAAAACGCGCGTTAGCGGCCTAAATAAAATTTATGTAGTAGTAAATGCGTGTTAGGCGCTTGTCATGTGAACATAGCCTATTATGGCAAAATACGATAGCTAATAATCGAAACACATAATTAATTTAGCCACAACAATGACTCAACTTCTTCCTCGTTTGCTATTTATTATAATAACAATATACTACAAATTCTGAAAACAATTTATCCTCGATTTCCTAACCTGAACCAAATGTGAATTAGTCAGCAACCACAAAATGAACAATTATCCTGAATAATACAAATAAATAATAACAACTGAAACTCCAAGACATACCGAGACAATAAAGTGACAAATTCCAAGGTTACGATATTAGTACACACCTACAAATAATAAATACTTATACGCAAACTCAAATATATTTAAATTTCAATGAGTATTTTGATTTTGCGTAAGTTTAAAATACACTAACTGTGCCCGTGACTCCACAATTGAAATATATTTTATTATTTATTCCAAGACATCTGTAACAATTTTTGTTGCAAACATCTAAAAAGTAAGGACACGCTCCATTTACATTATTTATATATATATATATATAATAAACCAATACGGCGGACAGGTTTAATTATGTTTTCATGTTAAATTAGTAAGTGATCTATAAATTCATTACATTATAGAGATATCGAGATAGTAAATATTAAAAACTCGAGTTTTTCAAATTGGTTCACAGGAGAATAATACATTTGTAGTCGCAATGAAAATTAAATTTAAATAAATATTTTCAAAGTGTATGTCAGCTTAAAGTACCGTAAATTTGAAACCAACATGGCGGATAATAGAGAAAATTGCGTGATAATAGTGTTCATTAAATTATGGACACTTTTTTTTACCAGTACGTCTCATGACAGCTATGTATTTGAAATGAAGGCGAAATCATTTGTAAATTGTAAATAAGGGCATCATTAGCCATTTTAACAATGAAATTAATATTAAACAGTAAACTAAGCGGTGCTTGCTATTGTTCCATGTAGACCTATTTAAAGTGCAATTATTTGGTAGGTGGTAGACCGGGGTAGTACCGCCCTCTCATAGAAAACCGACGTAAAGTAACAGTGCTTGCATTGTTCCGTTCCGGTCGGTCAGTGAGAGCGCCGGAGGCCCATCTCCCTTCCCTACCCTCTCCTTTCCCCCTCCCTCCCTTTCCCCCAAACACAGGCTGGCAACGCACTTTCGACTGTCCTGGTGTTGTTAGTGTCTATGGAGGGTGGTGATCACTTAATATCAGGTGACTGTAACAGTTCGTTTGCCTGCTATGACATAAACAAAATGAAAGAGGACCTAAATATTTTGTTATGGAACCAACTGGAATAAATACCTGTTAGTCTCTTTATTGTCTAAAAACTATATTTAACAAATATATAATGAGATCTAATACCTTTATTATCCCAGTTTTCAAACTTTCTTTTTAAGCTATATTTAATGTTTAGTAAATGTGATATTCAGCTTTTGGTTGTCTATCAACTCCCCTTCTCTAATTTTTTAGATTATACTTTATCTTAAAAATAATTAAAACTGCAAACTACAGATGTTTCGACCTTCTTCCGATTTGTGATTTAGTTGATTACGCCCCCTACCAACTCACAAATGAATAGAGGTTTCAACACAGATAAAACAATATCTAATAAACACATGACCATATGACGTGCCATATGCCCCGCTTCCTGCTTACGTATTTACTAATTAATGAATAAACCGATAATCAAATTGGTTAAACCCTGGACTGTCAAAAACCATAAGGGCTTATGCTCCATACAAACGAATGTAGACCTTATAATTAATTGATCTACAGACCGTTGGCGGTATAATTAAAAATAAAACGTATTTCTTACAAACAGATTTTCAGCTTGAAAAAAAGTATGTAATGTGAAATTATTTAAATAAGAAATGACTAGATATTTAAAACATGTCAGCCATTTTGAGACCTGAGTCAAAAAATCAGCCGAGGGGTTAACTTACCAACCGATCATGAAATTTGGCATACATGTTGTCAGAGGAACAGAAAAGGTACCTACTCTGTGTGTGCCTTTTATCTAGAACAATGTATTATTCTTTAACGATATCTCAAATTTACATTAAATCGTGAAAAGGCGCGAGTAAAAGCTAGTATTTTATATGCCTGTAAAAATTCTTTACTACTGTCATCAACCAATTATGTATGTTAAATACTTTTTCCTTTTGTTCCAGCCTCTCCTAGCCGTGACGAGCTTGGTCGCCGGATTCAGTATGTGCTTGTTGGGAGTCTGGTTCTACTTGAAGAATATCGGAATATTCTTACCGGGATGGGTGCCTGTTGTCGCGCTGTGTGTATGCATTTTTGCGGACGCTTCAGGACTGCAGCCGTTACCGTTCGTGATTATGACCGAGATGTTTAGTTTCCAGGTAATATTTATATAGTTTGTTTTGCAGTGTTTTTTTTTTCGGACTGACTACGCTTTTGACCTAGCAAGGTATTAACACCTTCACCGGACTATTAAGGCGAGCGCTTAAGGCACTCAGCCGATTTTATTTGACAACTAGCTCAAGGGTGCACGGCACACCTCGGCTTGGGCTGTTGTCTTTATCGTGGGGAAATCCCTTATGGTTATGCCAGCCTCCCGGGGGAGAGGGTGGGTTATGTCCGACTCGCACGGACTAAAACCTCACGGTGTACCGACAGACCGTAACTGTTGGGGCGGCAAGGGATCGTACTACGCTACTCAACCTTGTAGAGCCGCCCCAAGTACTATCTGAGCTAACCTAAGCTTAGCTAACTATTCATACATATATGAGTTGTTGAAGCATATATGTGTTACCAAGCATACATATCTCAACTATTTTTGTAGTGTGTTTTGACGAGATAACGTCTTATAAATCTATGAACGCCGGCTGCACGCACGAAAAAGCATGACGCAATATCACTTTCCTCCTGAGCTGAGCGTACAAGCGATAGAGAGGAGCGATCGGCTTAAACGTTCGGCTTGTCACGCATCTATCTATATATAGAATAATTCAATTCATAAAAGTATGCAGTTTTTCAACAATGTTGTCTCCTGACGTTATCACATAAATTTATCGTCCATAAACCGACTTTACAGACAACTAATTTTTAGTATAGTCTCGCTACTACACGTAACGGTAACCACGATGCGATCCAGAACCAACGGCGACCGTCCAAAGCTCAGCAATCCACTGACGGTTGTTGCTGTCAAGATTATTTAGTTTGTTAGGTAATATTTCATTTCGGATGATCATAAATTATAATTAATAGTCGAAGATGGTTATAATGGATAGACAATATTTACACAGATTGTTGTAAATTACCCATTTCTTTATCACAGATTAAATTTTTTTCTACCGATACCAAATCTTTTACACACGTGACTTAATTTTACATCGCGTGTAGTTCGACCGGTGAAAGGAACATGACAATTATTGGTACTGAAAACAGCTTTGAAGTTCATGTCTATTATAATCTTAGAATTTTCATTTACATTTAAAATTCAATCAGATTACATGAATATTCATTGCTACTTATAAAAAAGTAATATTAGATTCGCATCTATTGTACAAGTTATCTATATGTTTTAAGATTTGATCACAATCTCACCTGATGTTAAACGGCGATTTGGCTTAAAATGGTACCATTCTAAGCGTATTCCTAAAACTAGCTCTCAAATATAGGTGCCGGAACACACCCGTAGATGCTTGGCAACAGACAACTGGAGGGTGATTGCTAGATTAACGCAATAACTTGATCTAAAACGAAATTAATTGCAATGTTGTTATGCTATTATACTTAATTAGAACGTAGTTATAATGTACACAACACTCCATCTACTACGTAGTTTATCATTCGATTATTTTGTAACATAAATAATGTTTTTATCTTTTACAGCTCCGAGGAACGGTGGCGACTCTCATCATGGCCATATCGCTGGCCATAGACTTCGCTCTGCTAAAAGTATTCGCTCCCCTCTACGTCTTAGTCGATTACCATCCAATATTCTGGTTATTCAGCTTCATCTGCCTCTCAAACGTCTTCTATCTAATGTTCTGCGTGCCGGAGACGAAGATGAGGAGTCTCGAGGACATTTACGCGGACTTGGAAGGGAAAAAGAGAAGGAAAAAGGGAGAAGAGGTCATAGAAATTAACCACGTTTAAAATGTATGCGTCTAATATAAGATTGTGTTAAAAATGACAGTGAGTCCAATATTATATTCGGAAGTGGTACGACTGATAAATTGCAATGTTGCAACCTTAATTCTTTATCACTTCCTTTGACAATTAGCAACATGTATAAACTGGTGTTGCCAATGTTTGTTAGTCATGCCAAAAATTGACAAGTTATGCCGAAAACGAATACCAAATTCTGTATTAAGTTTATGCATTGGAAATGCACAACTATCCAGTATTACCAGGCATAACTCTAGCAATCCTTTAATTTAGTAAACGGTTATATCTGGAATGCTAGATGTGTATAGATATTTTAATACACGTTTTATACAAATGTTTTATATAATTTGCTGTAAGGGTAGATATAATACGTGTTAACTTTAACTTTCGAATAGAATGAAATTTAAGTATCTACCTATTTTAATATTGTAATATAATAATTTCAAGGCTATGTAGTATACAATTTACAATTATATAGATAGAAAAAATAGAAGTTTTAAAGTGAAAGTGATAATCTTCGCGTTAATTGTACTTATCATTCCATATTGCCATATTTTATGTTTTCATTGGTAATATTGTCTACTCTAGTCACCAAGACCGCTAAATTCACATGTGCCCTATATAACAGTTATAAAGTTTTTATTTTAATAAATTGTATTTCTTGTTCTCATTCTATGGCAAAAACTTTGATTATATACATGACGGCAAAATGTGTTAATTTACAATTCTGCCAATGTCATACATATATTTTATTAATAATCAAAGTTCAAAAAAAGCTCTTGGAAAATCGCGACAATTTTGTTCAGAACTTTCCAAGGAGTATTTGTTGCAATCCAAAATCTATGTTTTTTTTTTATTTTATTTTTAGCAACCAATCTTTTAGATTATTACTGCCATTGTCAAGTGAGTATCGATATTACAAGTTTCTTGATATAATTTCAATGAACTAACAAGATGGTGGCCAACTTGTTAGAACTTTCCATGGAATTTTTGTGGCATCTCAGAATTCATGGTCCGTGGTATTATTTTCTATTCACTTCACTTATGCACAACAAACAAACTATATTACATAAAACACCACCAATTTTACACAATATAGAGTCAAGTAACACAAGATTATGAATAAAAAATAAAACCCACAACATGACAGACCAAGATCCCGCCAAAAACTCTCAAAATCTATGTTTCCTATATTATTACTTGGATTCATAGGGCCAGTAAGGCTCTAACATGTATTTGTCTTTGTTACACATTAGAACGCAGTAATATTTAAAAAGAGACAATGACAGGTAATAGTAGACTACAGACTAAATCATTTCTAGATATACAACAATGTATTGTTGCATTTTCGACAATTTTTTTTTAGGTATTGTGTATGTACGAAAAACGTAACCAATATTAGAAAAAACAAAGTTCTATACTTATTAATTAAAATATAAAAAAATATATGAGAGAATACCGAATTAAAATCCTGCAAAAAACTCCAAACCTGTATCTAGCTATAAATCATCAAAATATTTGAGAAATTAAAAGTACACATTTTTATCAAAACCAAGTGTTATTATTTATATATTTATGACTTGAAAGCTTTCCATTTAGTGTAGTAATTATTATGTTGACTAAATTAAGTGGATAAACAACTAATAGAAGGAAGGGTTAGAAATACCTGTAAGTACATATTTTTTAGGTTATAATATAGATAAAAAAACTTTAAGATATGTTGAAGTTTTATTCCATCAATATCCTTAACTGAAATTTTAAGTAATTATACCTTTTTCTAATATAAATGTAGGAAAACCACTGAATTATATTGCATTTTTTCTAAATTACCTCATATATCAAAAAATATGTTAGGTGTAAAAACCATCATAAAGCAAGTGATTCATTGGTAAATAATGAAACGGTGTACAAGTTATGTAGGTACCTAAGTGCAGAGGATAACTGTCATATTATATTAACCACAGATAAATCTTTGTTTGGCAACTGTACCAGGATCGGATTTAACTTGTAAATCATGCCTTAAAACGCCATCTTATTATCAGACATTTTTTTTTACTCGAACTGATTATGCCATTAGCCTTTACAGCTTCACAGAAGTACTAAGGCGAGCGCTTAAGGCCCTCAGACGATTTTGTTTAGGTAACACGTTCAAGGGTGCACGACACACCTCGGCTTGGGCTGTTACCGAAGGGATCCTGATCTAACCTAGCTAAACTATTCTAAGCTATTCATACATATATTCGTTTGTGAGTCATACAATTGAAATTGCCTGATTTACAAACGCATACGTGTATATCGGAAATGAAACGAACTAAACTACTCGATTCAGTTCTAAAAGGAAAAAACAAAACCCTTCAACCATGTGTATGTATGTGGACGTGTGTGAGAGGTGATCTCAGGCGTGAGTACAAGTGACGTGGGTGAGTCACTGTATCGCGATAGTAAATCGCGTAAATAAAAATCTCGGGGGCTCCATCCGGGGACGACCTAGGCTCGAGATATTACCCGAAGAACCGCGACATGTGTGCGGGAACGATAGAGGGGCCCTTCCTTCGCGACGACGCGAGGGAGGGTTACGCGAGCGTGAGCCTAAACACGCATGTTAATAAGGTCGAAATTAAAAGTTAAATGAACGGCGTCGGCACCGGAATCTAAAAATAATAATAACAAAATCATTATTCGGTAATTTTAGGGGAAGATAGACGTAAATGCGCGGATTTACTCTATCTTATACTGAATTATTTATTTTTTCGAAACGACAGCGCGCGCGATCCATTTTAGAGTAGCCGCGATGAGTAGCAAGAGCTGTTACGGCACCTAACTCGGGATTTTTTGATATTTCGTCGAACTCCAAGATCTCAGGGATCTCGTGGAAAATCAGTAGTTGACCCATATAGTCAATACTGGACATCAAAGAGTATAATAAGTAATATAGTAATGGACATGGAGTCAAACAGACAAAAACCAAAAAAAAATATTCCCCCACCCATCCGTAATTCTATATCCTTATTGGCTTTCAGCTCTAAGTTTAAAACTTTTCTACTTTCAAAACAAATAACTTAGCCTGTTATTCTACGACTTTATATTTTTAATTATATATAGGTATATATGTATGTGTGTCTGTATTTATATATTCATTGTTCCCTATTATTAATATATATGTACTTATTATCTCATATTGCATGTTAAACTTCTATCATTATTTTTTTCCAAACTTATATAACGTCACTACACGAAACACTACATAACATTTAATATGCACACCATCACTCGGTGTACACATAAAACTCTGGGTCCCGAGTGAAATCAGCGCTGAAGGACTAACCTCCAACAGCACACACGCTGACTCGGGGCCCGTTTGCCACACACACATTTAACCATCAATTTGTATTTCTATTTTTCATTGTTTATATGTATCTTTTTTTTCTTTTTAATTGTGTTTTCATATTTACTTGTGTGTTGCAAATAAATGTTTTTCTTTCTTCTTTCTTTCTTTAACGAACTCTCTATAATAGTAAATTATCGATACAATTAGCTAAATAATTTATTTTGAAATGTGATCGGTAGGCCGCATTAGTATCGCATTTCGATAACGAGTCAATCGACACCAGTAAATACCAAAATAATTCATAATGAAATCATAAAATAATGATTTCCCACTACAGATAACAATTTCATTTGAATTCATAGACATCTTCACAACTAGCTGTTGGTCGCGACTTTTAGTAAAAAATACATATGTTATTCGGTTTAATTGTGAACTAGCTTTAATTTTCTTTTCATAATTACTTTGTATTTCACGTTATTTCTATAAATTTTGTTATTCCTGCTTAATGCTTGTGGAAATCGTAGTTTAAATAGGCATATGATCTTTGTGTGATTTCAAAAATCATGTTTACTGACTCACTTAATTTTTTTCTTGGTTAATTCATTCTTATCTATTTATCTTTGCCGTACCGTGAAGCTGTGAAACAATCTCCCGGCCAGTGTGTTTCCTCCTTCCTATGACATGGGGTCCTTCAAGCGCAACGTGAAGAGATACTTACGCAGGCCGGCATGACAGCGGCGACCGGCGATGAATAGTAGGTCTCTCGGTAGTCGCCATTGTTTTTGGATTGTACTGTGCTTACCATCAGGCACAGTACAGTCATTTTGCCGAGCTAAAATAAAAATAAAATAAGTCACCTAATTAGACACCTAAAGAGATAAAAATCGGTACCCGTGCAACTGTTCGCATTTTTTTAAATATTCATATTGACTTTTTTTTTAATTAACAAAATATTTCGAATGATTTTTCGAACACTACATGCTAGTCTTGGTACGAATACGACCCAGGTAGTCGTGGTAGCCTAGACGTTTGACCGGTGCAATAATATTTCGATGTCCGCAGTTTCGAACCCGGCGGCATGTACCAAAGAATTTTTCGGAATTCGCGTACATTTCCTAATTTAAATTAGTAACATTATCGGCTGACGGTGAAGGTAAACATCTGAACTCCTGAACGTGAGAAATGTTCCTGTAGTACTATTGTATGTAGGAAAAATATAGAACAGTGGATTTCTCAGAGTTTGAAACCACCAACACGTCGTGGACTGGCGTGGTGATTACGCCCATAACTTCCTTCGGGAAGAAGCCTATGGTCCTGCAGTGGGTGATGAAACAGGCTGATGATGATGACATGCTACTGGCTGCGTCCCTAGAGTCACCTCAACTTGCATTGTTGTTTCTTTAAGCTTTACTTGTCACCAATAAATAACTTGACATTTATGAATAAACTAGATGTTTTCCCGTCCGGTTCGAAAAATAAGTATTCTAGAACCATCCACAAAAAGTTTCGCATCAAATCGTCATTATTGAACTTTAAAGGAAATGTATTTTCATTATATATAAATAGATTAGTATAATTGTCTATAAATCTCCCTTAAAGTTGGTGTATAACAAAAATAATATAAGATTTTAAGATAGCTATTTGAGAAATTTTGATGAATGATCAATATAAGTTTTATTTTTAAATATTGCTTTACTTGGCGAGCTGTATCCTGCGATTCTACTGGCGTTATAACTTTTGTCACCTTTTTTTTCCTCGAACTGACTACGCTATTGACTTAGCAAGGTCTTAACAGCTTCACCGGACTACTAAGTACTAAGGGTGCACGGCACACCTCGGCTTGGCTGTTGCTTGTTTCATGCAATTCGCGACCTATCTGAGTCTGACCTATTAAATACCTTTTTTCTATTGTTAGTGTCGTTTTTTCTACAAACGTAGAATAAAGATAAAATTTTTGAAAAGATTTTTATCTTGTTACGCCAAAGAAGTATAACTTTTCACATAACACTTCTAACGCGTGTACATAAGTACACACACTTTGTTCCCAAATGTTTATCAATATTTAACATAATTTAATATTTCAATATTATTAATATGTCTAAGTTGTATCTACGTGGTAAAGCATTGCAGATTTTCAGTCTAGCTTACTCCTTTTTAATATTTATTCATCGAACTATTTCGTTATCCACAATTGTACATCTTTATATATAAATTTCTTCTGTACGTGTGTATGTCACTGAACACCTCCTAAACGACTGAAACGATTTTGATGAAATTTTGTGTGCGTATTGCAGCGGATCCGCGAATGGTTGAGTTCACAATGAGATCCGGTAGGTGGCGCTGCGGTTGAATTTTAGATTTTTTTTTTATTATCAAGGCAGGACACCATCCGCTCGACCCGCTAGTGACTATATAAATAAAATGTGCTGGTAACACGAAACGATACTCGATAGACAAATCAAGTTTCACTTTTTATACACTTGGTCATATCTAAAAGAAAATTATAACGATATCATCATTTAAGGTTATTAAAGTTTTAAGAAACTACAATTCTTGTAAGCCACTACGCGTTCGGAGATGTGTATTTTCCTGTCGTGGTGAAGATGGGGCAAGCGATGTGATGCGCATGAGTAGAAGAACGCAGATCAAGTTGTAGGTGTCAGTTAGTTCACCCATTTCCCCTTGAGGGGTCCACCATCTTGACCCCTCAGGCCGCAGTTTGGGTCCCTTAGGAGGGGACAACGCCTGTTGGAGGAGCAGATGTAGTGTCGATTAGACAGTCCCTGCTCCTCCGGCCAAAAGGTGTAAGAAGGTACCACGGGGTTTTAGTCCGTGCGACTCGGGCATATCCATCCTCTGCTGCCCGGCGAGATGGATATCCGTTAGGGATTCCCCCATGGAGAAAAAAAAAAGTTGTCAGTTGAAAAAATAAAACAAAATACATTTACTTTTTAGAAGATTTACTTATTACAATAAATAACCAGCTTAGTTCATAAAAGCATTTTTTTTTTTACATTTGTATTTTTTTTTCAATGATATTTATTTAAAAAATAATATTACTTTTAAATATACTCAATTCTTTTACCTCATCCCCTGTGTTTATATAAATTGTGTGATTTACTATAATATATATATCATTAATATAAAAAAAATTTATTTATAAAAAAAAATGTTCCCGCAACAATCAGGAGACTTCACGACACACTTACACAAAAAGACTAGTTTTAGACAACATTGGTTATAATTTATATTTTAATTATACATTGTCGTAATCACATAGCAAAAATCGTTTAATTGCAAAAAGTCTAGACGTTACAATAGGAAAAAAAAACTCAATATTTTAACTGTTACATGAAAAAAAATCTACGTGCACATGATCTCGTCAAATATTATTTACTATAATTCAAATATCTATACGAGATTTATCAACACAACTGCAAACACAATTATTACTACATACCAGCCACATTTATTAAGGTGGTAGAGTCACGTTGTAGCTATTACTAGTTTCAGCATGAATGGGTCGGCTCGTCCGGGGTAGTACCACCCTCTCATAGAAAACCGACGTGAAGTAACAGTGCTTGCATTGTTGCGTTTCGTTTGGTCAGTGAGAGCGCCGGAGGCCCACCTCCTTTCCCTCTTTCTTTCCCTACCCCTCCTCCATACACAGGCTGTCAACGCACTTGCGACTCCCCTGGTGTTGCTAGTGTCTATGGACGGTGGTGATCACTTAACACCAGTTCACATCTGTTCGTTTGCCTCTTTTTGACATTAAAAAAAGTAAAAAATGCCGATGAACAAAAGGGAAGACGCCGTGTGACAAGTGTTATTAAAAAAAAATAGTCTGTTTTTGGAATACTTTATAAAACTGTACACAGACCTCTAATACTACGCGTCACTAACCTGACGCCAGCTGCACAAACGCAATATAGTCGGTAACCGCTGACGTAGCGTGTTATGATGCGAAATTACCAAAATAATAACCCAAATCAAAGCACAATGACATCGCTAATATAAACATTACGTATTTATTTGAATAATCTCCATAATTATACTTAAAGTTTTACTGAGTTTACTTAGTTATGACGTCACTTGCGGTGAGAAAAATTTATTCGAATAACGATTTAGAGTAGCAATATTTCCCATTAATTTACGTAAAATATATCAATAAAATAAATTAATACTTTTATATAAGAGAAAACACTTAAAAGTACTTTAAATGACATAATTTATGTTCACAAAATCCACAAAACCAGAAACGCGTTTAAGCACAGATAAGCTAAAAGTAACCACATCATATATAATATCTTCCAGAGAGTTTGTGTGATAGTCCAAAGATTAAACGATTTGAGCAATATAGATTAGACAAATTTAAATAGTAAATAGGTATTTTTTATGTACAAAACTATTACCGTGTATAAATTCACTACAAATTATATTCGAAAATATCGTTATGAACATTTTTTTTTAAAGTGAAACTTTTTTTCCATCGGCTCAAATTTTTTCGTCTGTCTATCGCATGTCGCATTACAACCGGTCGCGGAATACATGTAAAGTGAAAAGCCAATATGTGTATCATCTGAATGATTGTATTTATTATGTGTTTCGTACTCTGATACACAGATTGAAATTACAATGTATAGTTGCATATCTTGCCTACTATTGTTATCCCATTATCATTCACATTTTCCAATTAATTAATACTTTAAATCGAATATTTTTACGACATTTTACTGTTAAATGCCAACGACCCGAAAAAAAATTTCACTTGCCTTATGATTTCACCAAACCACAGAACATTTTCCTATTTTTGTCATTCATTCAGATGTTGTCCATTCATTCACTTACGAATTCATTCAATCAAAAATTATACTCGATTCTTGTCACAAGTAGGGGGCAGTTCAAGTGTTACGTAAGCAGCATTCGTGTAATTTCTGATCGCCTCCTCCCCTCTGACCAGCAAAAGTAAGCAGTGCTGTCACCCCCCTCCCCTCTTACATGCAAACAGTGTTTTTAATAAGTTCTGGGTTCCTTATCGATTCATTGACAGCGGTTATCAAGTCTAGAAATGAGGAATTTATAGTGTATAGAGGAATTTTAATTTATAGTGGTTCGCTATTAGAGTTATGGTAGCGCAGTGATTAAGACCGCGCGCCGTATATATCAGAACTACACGTCCAGATCTCTCCATTTCCTATGTTAGTGGTCGGCATACTAGTCACTCCAAAGGGACAAATATAAACAATACAAAACTGAAGTTTATTCCAAGAGCCTTTTTTTAAAGCTTTGCTTAAATATATACATTTTAATCGAAATATATTTTAATTTCGTTATTGGCAACCAATCTTTTGGTAGATAATTACTGCCATTGTCGCGTAGGTTATATTATAAGTTTCCTGGGATCATTTCAATCAATTAAAAGATGGTGGCCGTCTTAACTTTCCAGGGAGATTTTGTGACAAGTCAAAATCCATACTCCGTGGTATTGTTTCCCATCCACTTCTCCTGTGCACAATAACCAAACTATATTACGTAAAACACCATCAATATTACAAAAAATATAGATAACAGAAGATTATGAATAAAATATAAAAACCACTACAAGATATTCCAAGATCCCGCCAAAACTATTTATCAAAATTATTAGGATCGAAGGTACACTCTCCAGCTTGCCTTTGCTCTGTCTTTTTCACGGGCGAATAGGCGTGCTATTGTTGCTTTTTAAAAAAGTGCCTCTTTTCTGTAGGCTTACTTTTCAAAAATGCGTACTCGTCTTTTACAAGGCAAGTTAATAGATAATGTTCCGTGTCTGCACTAAACACTTTATGGCAGAACCACAACTGAGGAGTGCAAGAACCGCATACGACGTGGGAGCCGTTGACCACTGCCCTATCTCATCAAAATTAAGCAAATCCAAGACTCTCTTCCCCACTCCCCCCTCGATCCCTTTTAGTGCTTTTGTAATACCTGAATGACCCCTAGCTCCACCCGTTTATTAAAATTAATGATATGAACGTATTCACCGAATATTGTCAACGTCATGTCAAAAAGGTCGATTCAAACCTCACGCGTACGTAAAAGTATTTATATAAAAAAATCAGTCGCTATATGTATTATTTAGTAATCTATAATTTCGACAGGTCTGAATATTAGCCCCGAAACGGCTTTAAAGTACTAACCACTGCGCGGTGTGGAAGTTTGCTCGAACGTCCATATGGCAACACTGCATAATCGATAACACAAAGTCATATATTTTTAAGATTACGGACATAATAAGCTGGCAACACAGTGATATTCAAAAAGATATTAAATTTTTTAAATTTCAATATGACATTTTTGCAATCTCATCTGTCACTTTTAATTCATATGCCTAATCTAGCATTATTTTACCCTATACATAGTTATGTGATTGGGTTTTTGCAGTAGTTTCGTAATTGGCGATAATTGAAATAATTAGAAGCATTGAACACGAATATTGAGATTTCTCAGACTCTACCTCGAAATTTCTAACAAAGAACATAAAAACAAAAATACAATGAACTCTACAATAAAAAAAAAACTCACGGTGAATAAAAAAATACTATTAGATAATTTTCTTTCCAAAAGTTGGCAGCACTGAATACTCGATAGACCGCTGTACTGTGTTATCGATTATACAGAACATACCATAAATTACTGAGATCTGTAATATTTTCACAATAACATCCTTTGAGGAAGCTGCTACCACACATATCTGGAGTTTACACAAAACTCCTGAGAGAACGTTCTAGAAAGTACGATGCGATAGAACATACATGAGAAACTATCGACTCAACCGAGATGAATATTGGTCGGTAAAAAAAAACCTTTGAAAATATATACTTCCTTCACCCCACTGTTATTTTGAAGACCTTAGAATTTCTTACGAGAAGATTAAGTATATCAAATATCTAACTAGGTATTTATTTCGATTCATAAGTTTAGTTATTTTTACGTTGGATTGTAAAAAATATTATATATACATCAATATTTGTTCAAAATGTTGCCATATTCATGTACAAATAAGTGAAAATATTATCCCATCATTTTCATAAATATAGTCAGGTCTTTTTAGTGGGCGCACGCGGAGGCACACAGTGTCCTTAAAGGGAATTTCGAATATGTCGAAATTTTTTTTTTTTTCAATAAATATTGGTAACCTTTAAAAAAATGTGGGTTTTTGTTATAGGTCAAAGTTATCTTGAACAGCTACTGCGCCCGAACTGTGGTTTGCCTCTGTAAATTTTCGAAAATTAGCGTGCCCCCAGCAATGAAATAATAAAAAAAGGTCTGAATATAGTTATATAATTTTTACTCTGGTCTAATACTGGATCTATATGTAAAATAAATAAAAAAAATCTTGGCTCAAAGAAATTTCCATATCTATAATAACCTATAATTCCAAAAGTATTCTCGGAAATAAAACTCCAAAGCAATCATTTCCTTGGCACACAAAAACACCTGCAAATTTGTAATTTATCATCTATGGTTTTTATATATTATTTTTTACAACCGACATAGTGCCTAACACAGCCAAATGGTAATTCGAAATATTAAATCTATTAAACGACGATATAAATAATTTAGATTTAAAATACTAACAGTCGGTCGTGTTCTCTTCTCGGTACCTTATTATTTTCGAGACGCATTTAATATATTTATCGAAAAAAAAACATCGACTAAGACTACCTACATTTTTATTTCGAAGCTTCTAGTTCATCGACAATAATTACCGGATCTTTGCTGATAAGATCAGAGAGTATATCCCTTAAGTTCTTCATATTATGCTCAAATAGATACATATTTTCCGGTAATAATAAAAAAAATTGACGACTTATGTCCCTATCTATAGTATGCTTCATATTTTGAACATAACCTTCTATATTATACCCCCAGATCTTATAACGCAATACCTTGATTTCTTATTGTTTTGTGCCATTTCTGAATACATTAAATCGAAGATTTGGCAACTAGACTTAAACTCCTATATTTGTCTCACACCTAACATTGGCAAAAACACAGACTCTGTAGCCTTATAACAAAAAAAAAAAACAGATTCAACACGTCTCCAATCTATTTCTATAGTATTTAAAGTAATTCTATCTCTATTAAAAATGCGTGCGTGTTTACGTACGTGTGCGCACTTCACGTACGTATTTGCGTGCGTACTTATTTATATAAAAAAAATAGGGATAATAATGACTGAAAATTTATTTAGTATAACGTATGCAAGCTAATGAATATAATAATAACCAAATACGGCAAAATAGAGGGGACATGATAAAAAAAATGAGATAAATATAACTTTGATTGGTTTAATTCACTCAACAATTAATAGTTTTATGATAAAGTACTCCTCATGTATGGATAATAGTTACATTTATCCGTTTTTGTTTCTCAATTTATTGGTTATTGACTTTAGACGACTGTGTATACGATACGAGATAATATGAAACCTAGATAACGTATGTAAAAATAAACTCCAAACAAGTAAAAAAACAGACGATTTTATATCCATTTGTCATATTATTTAAGCTAAACAATGATTTACTGATCTGGTAAGTACGAGGCAGGCAGTTACCATTCTGTAAGATTACCTAATATAAATGTATATATAACGGATTACTTTAAAACATTCTGAATAATTCATGATTACACATAAAAGTATATAAGATTGTAAAACTGCTTAATTTTTATCATCGATAACATAATTTAGATACTTTGAACATTTTGATATGATTTTTACTGAGAGATAGAGTTATTTTCAAGGTATTATCAAAGAACAAATGGAGAGGTAAATTACAATCGGTAAAGTAGCCATAGGAATCAAGTGACACGCACAACTAATTCAGACAAACTCGTTTCAAGGAGAACGAGGTCGCCTGCAACAGCTAGTAATATAAGAAAATAGATGACCTAATAATAACAATCTCAAGATAGTGGAATATGGAAAAGAGATTATGTCTCTTTCCAAAAGTACCCTACATGAAAGCAGCGGAAAAAGAAAACAAGCCTTTTTGTCTCTTTAATTTTTTTTATCCATTGTTTGCCACCAATTTTGGTGGCTGAACATTATGGACAGATAGTTTTTCCGCAAAAATCAGAAAATTTCATAGAATCTATAGAACTCTCACAATTACGATGAGAAGAACACTGGGACAATCGAAAGTTAAGTCGTTACATTTTAAAACGAACCTAAACCCAACTTTAGCCTTTACTAATGTTTAACGTAATTTTTCAAGATCTTCAAATTTTGCACATGTAAAACATGGAGACCATAAAAAAAAAACTAAAAACCTTACGAACGGCAAAATTTGAACTTCGTTCTCGGCGTACAAAGACTGAAAATCTTAACAAAATTAAGCATGTTATATAGAACGACTAAAATTGGATTTAGCTCATTTTAAAAAAATGTAACGACTTAATTCGAGAAACAGTACCGGTCATTCATCTCATATATTTGAACAGACAAAAATAACACAAGGAAAAAAGGAAACGTTCAGACCGTATTTACATTTTTTTTTAATATATATATACTAGAAATAAAGCATCAAACGCGAGGAACAAGTACCGAGGCCTCAGAAAATTGAAGGACACGACCGATCCGTATGTAATAAGTTACCTTCCATTAAAATACTTGGTACGATAACACTCGTAGTGCTTTATCCTTATCAGTCAGGCGTCAGTCGGTATACTCTCCTGTGGGGCGGGCTCAGCCTCCTTCTGTTGTTGTTTCGTATCCGGTTCCTTGGTATCTTCGGGTTTATCCTCTCGATTATCCGAAGGTTTAGAATCCGTCGATATGGAGCTGGATGTGAGGCTGTTAGGTTGGGACGACTCTTTGCTGGCCGGCTCCTGGGAATTGTTGCGAGGTTCTGCTGACTTCTCTTTATCTGGAATCGTTATCGTTATGTATTACATGAGATGAATAAAAAATCCTACATTGAGTTTCTAAAGAAAATTGGTTTATTTTACAAACTACCTCTACAAATTATCATATGTTTAACTACCTACATGACATCTCCTTTATTATAAGATTTTACAATACATTTCTAATCTACATAAATTTATAAAAACATTTATATAAAACAAAAAATACAAGTGTGCTTTAGACCACACGACTGAAGTAAAAGTTATTTAGTTCCATCTGTGCGTATATACATAATCTACGTATATTAATTTTCTACAAAGATTTACATTTATCATGGATTTCCATTGATAATGTGAAACGTAACTCTCTCTCTCTCTTTCTATCTTAACCTATTTCACCCTCTCAACTTCCATTCGCCTCGCCTGATCACACGTTTTCGTAACGCTCTCGTGTCACGCATTCACCAGCTTACTCCCCAAGTCAAGCGTGTGTAAGCAAGTTTTATTTAAAAAAATTGTCTTTTTTTTACTATCTTTTATCTTCTCATTCCATTTATATTATAAAGTAGCAACTATTATGCGAGATTTAATGAAAAACTGTGTTTTTTGGTGTTTACCTCATCTTACTACTATAATAATTTAGTAATCTAATAATAATTTAGAAAAAATACTTACTATAAAAATACCTTTACAAAATATGTTACATTTAACTACTTACATAACAATAATGAACAAAAAAAAAGTCAAGTTTACAATCATGCTGGTTTTACCTGGGTGATACAACATAAACCAAATTAAAAAGTATTTTAGACAACGAGTCTTCCAAAATTATCTTAAAAACTACATAACAACGCTTTTTACTACTAAAAAATCTAAGTACAAATGTTAGTGACTAAAAGTTTACTCCCATATATATTAGAATACTATAGATATATATATATATTTGTTAACTTTGTATGTTCGTTACATAGGGTTATATACACAAAACGAAAATAATAATATCATTTAAGCGTTTTTCTTTCATTTTAATTATTCAATAATCCAAAAATCATACAATTTTTATTCACAACTTGAAAATATATTCACAAGAATGAAATAAAACTTCATTAAAAACAAAAATAAAAAATGGTCATTTTTTATCATCCCGCGAACAGAAGCGCCAATCATAGCGTGTTACGTCACACCTTCCGAAACACTTCCGTTGAATCTTATGACGTCACTCCGACGCCATGACAGGTGTGGTTTAAGAGCGAATAATTTTAATATCTATTTTTTTAAATGATAACAACGTTACGATTTTCTTGTATAACAATAAGTAAAAAGAATTTTCAAACAGTGTATACATCCCTATTACTGTAAAATACACTACAATGATTACTTTAGAATGTAAATTAATTATATAATTAGTATAGATCATATATGGGAAACGGGTAGTCCTTTAGTACGGTCAAATATACTCGTGTGTTTATTAATAAGCTTACTAATAAAGAAAACGTTCTTTTCCACAACTTTCAACTACCTACGGTCAGAGCTTTCACTAACAACGGTGTCACCATTGTATTTCAAAATTTGACCCGCGACTTATAAACCATTACCCATACATGATATAAACCTTCGACCCGAAATCTACAATAATCATAAACTACAAAGAGCACCCCTTCCAAATATACAAAAATTAAATACGAACTCAAAATAAAACTCAAAAAATAAACCTTCTGATTGTATATAAGTAAATCTCCTCATCTTCAAATGGTTTAGTTATTAAAACCGCGACGAAAGCGCAGCCAAGTGTGGAAACATGACTTCTTGAATATTATGATACCTAGATTATTATTAATCAATTAAAAACTCTAATTATATTTCCGTTAATTTTACCAAACTTACTAAATCAATAGAAGCACAAAAAAATCGCATATTCTGTGGCTAATTTATCGTATATTTTACTAAATTATAGTAGAATCACTGTGAATAATCGTAATTCTAGTAATGGTCCCATATTGTGTAGTTTTGGTGTTGCCATTGATTAAACTTTAAGCAAATCTATGTTTTTTTTTTTCGAACTAACTATTCTATTGACCTCGCAAGGTCTTAACAGCTTCACCGGACTACTTAAGGCACTCAGCCGATGTTATTTGAAAACTAGCTCAAGGGTGCACGGCACACCTCGGCTTGGGCTGTTGCCTGATACATGCCATTCGCGACCTATGTGAGTTTTTTTTTTTTAACGTGGGGAAATCCCTTATGGATACGCCCCCCCCCCCCGGGGAGAGGGTGGGTTATGTCCGACTCGCACAGACTAAAACCCCACGGTGTACCGACAGACCGTTTTGTGGGGGCGGCAAGGGATCGAACAAGCTAATCAACCTTGTAGAGCCGCCCCCACGGTCCGCCCGGCGGAAGGTGACCGCCGGGCTCCTACCTATAGAGGGACAGACCGGGTACACACCGGCTGCCCCCCCTCGTCCGCCGGACCTGTGCAATGAGGAGA
Source organism: Antheraea pernyi (assembly GCA_015888305.1). Taxonomy (NCBI): domain Eukaryota; kingdom Metazoa; phylum Arthropoda; class Insecta; order Lepidoptera; family Saturniidae; genus Antheraea; species Antheraea pernyi. The sequence goes on from MU158993.1 coordinate 270,723, forward strand.
TAGGCCCCCCGGCCCATCCCCTCAGGTCCGGCTACGGTGGCAGGAGGAGTTGGGCGAAGAGCCTTCTCCTCCTGCCTGTCCTCCTTTGGCGGAGACGGCCGCTTTCAGGGTCTGCCTCGCGGGCCCTCTCCGCCACATCCTTCTGCGAGACGACCTCCTCGCAGAAGGAGGCCATCGCTCGCCAAGCCTGTTCGCTGCCGAGCATGGCCGAAACCACGCTCGGCAGCGATAAGTCCGTTCCCACGGCCGCCGCCAGAATGCGGCGCTGGACCTATGTGAGCTAACCTAAGCTAAGCTAACTATTCATACATATATGAGTTGTTGAAACATATATGTGTACCAGGCATACATACCTCAGCAACTCTTATACATATTTCGTATCGGATAGCAAATTTATGAAAATAATGTTATAAAGTAAAAATATTAAATTTAAAATGATTTTCATATTCCAAAATATAGAAAAGTGTATTTAACTTTTCCAAATTTTTCATTATCTACTGGTTAATCACAACTGATTGTACACTTATATTTAAAATATCTATTTTTTTACATTAGATAATTACAATCCGATCCTACACTTTAAATGGAACTAAGATAAACATAAAAACATATTATAAAAACCAACCACTAATTTTTAAATCACTATCATGTGCGTTAAATTATGCAGATTTTTTTATTAAATAAACTATAATTCTGTATGTACATGTATTTGTAACCCAAATTATAGAATTATTACACCAATATCCAAAGCATATGCATCAAACACAAGATTTAAAAAGTATGTTTGGATTTCTACTTAAAAATTGCATGACAGATTGTAATGGAAAGTATTTTTTATCCCACAAAAGGTAATAATGTATGTAAATCTGGATTAAAAATTTAGATAAAAAAAAAAGAAATTATTTCGCAAATAAGAAAATTATTAGTATTTAAAAAAAATCCAAAAGCAAAGATAAATATTACAAGGTGCAAATAGTTACTCCGTAATAAATAAATACGTGCAGAGTTGAGATCTAAACAATGCGCAGTGTTCATCAAACGGAACTACTGTTTTGATGATTCTACTATAGAAATTTTCTCTTAGTGAGCTTTGCATCCATAACCTTCAACTAGATTTGAATATTTGAAGACCATATTTGACACTAACAGTTCCATACATTATAAAACAACTGGACTGAATTTAATACAGTCTCAGCATACTACACCGGTTCTTACCATGAACGTATCGGGCAAGAAAAAAACATGAGGGATATTACTTAGTATATTAACATAGTATATATAAGGGAATTCAATGTAGTTCCGGTCATAGAACGCTACGGCGTCAGTTGGTAACGTAACGGTCTGGATGTTGTTTCATATTAACAAGATTTTTTTTGCAAACTCCGATACGATTATGGCCATAGTATGCTCCGGGACTATGGAACTAGATTTAATCCTTTGGTGCAAATGCCCCTTCGGAGGATTTGTGAAGTAGAGACAATATACTGTAAAATATACACAGATTCTACCATAGTGAAGATATTATATTGAAAAGAAATTAATTTACCAAGCAGTAGAAAATGTAATTTAATAATTATGTCCAACTAAATCACAAAATTAAAAAAAATAAACCAAGTCCAATTTTAAAGGTTCATATAAGACCTATTCAATTTCTTTTAAGATTTTCATTTTCTATAAGCTGTGCACAAAGTCAAAATTTTGACGTTCATCACATTTTTCCTTTTTTTTTTAGATTCTACATTTGAAGATCTTAAAAAAACTTATAAGAATAACTAAAATTGGACTCGGATTATTTTGATATGTAACAACACAATTTTACCAAAGTGACTTAGACGAATCGCATAAATAATAATTAATCACACAAGATGACAAAAGAATCTGTACTGGAATTGCTATCACCATACATATCGTTAAAATCCATCAGCGATTATTAATTTATCGCATTTCGGGACCGTATACATCCTGCTACCGAGACACTTGCAAGCTGGCATGACATGTACTTCAGTCGATTGATTGTCGATAGTCGACATTGTTTTCGGATCGCACTGTCCTTACCATCACAGGCACAGTGCAGTCAGTCACTATGTCGTGCTGAAATAATAAAAAAAAGGGGGAGGATAAGGATTTACGAAACTGACCTGGTCCGTGCGCCGCCGGTCTCGGTTTTCTCACGAACATATTTTCTACGATCCTGTCGATGTTGTCCTTCTCCGAGGAATTCGCTGGTCTGCTGATAGATAATTTCCCTGATGAGCTTAAGACGTTCCTCGTCACGCGTACCAGCGGAAGTATACGTTAAGCTTTGATCTTTAGGCCACATGTACCATTGGTGGTACGCGTTAAGCTTTGATCTTTAAACAACGTGTACCATCGGTGGTACGCATTAAGCCTTGATCTTTAGACTACGTGTACCACAGGTGGTACACGATTTGACAACTATTGAAAATGAAAGAATTACTTATGTCATGTTATAATATGATGTTGTAATGTGACATTGAATGATAATACGTAATGTAATCCGGTGTAGCTGTGACCCATCACGCCAATAGCGAAGAGAGTTGGAGAAAAAGTATGACAATGCATTTATTCTTTATCAAGGGAGAGTGGGCGAGAGAGAGCGGGGAATGGGACAGAGGGAGATCAGAGAGAAAGGGAAAAGGAAGAAGTGGAGGGGAACGGGAAGGAGAAGAAGTATATGGGAATGGAAAGTGAAGTAGAGAAGGGGAGGGGCGGGAAGGAAAGAGAATAGGGGAGGGGAGGCGAGGTTAGGTATAGGGGGCTTTACCTGTCAGGCGGGTGGGGCCGCACGATGGGTATGGCGGCAGTGGGGCGGCGGTGAGAGCGCGGCGGCGGCGGCTGCTGTTGTTCCTGCTCAACGCAGTTGTAATAAGTCACGCCACCAGCTTGAGTCGCCTGAGTTTTTTTTTATTATTTCATTTATTTTATTTAACCGTACGGTTAAACAGAGTATCCGAGTCTTTAGTGGGATCTTGGAATGTCATGTAGTGGACTTTATATTTTATTAATAATCGTGTGTTATTTCACTCTATAATTTAATATCGGTGGTGTTTTGCATAATATACTTTGGTTATTGTGCACAAGTTAAGTGGATCGCAAATAATTCCATGGAGCATGGATTCTGAGTGCCACAAAAGCTTCATGGAACGTTCAAACAAGATGGCCACCATCTTGTTAGTTCGTTGAAATGATCGTGAGAAACTTGTAATATTCATTACCTACTCGATAATGGCAGCAATAATCTACAAGCTTGGTTGCCAAAAAAAAAATAGAAAAAAAAATATCGTCTCTTGATTGGTCTTTTGTCGCTGCGAAGTTTAATTTATGTGGAACAGTGCAGCGGCCACAAATTAACTACACTTTAACATTACCCGGGGAGCATGTCCAGGGGAATGAGAGGTACAATTTCTACAGGGACGAATGAGGTCACCTACGCATTATGCGATTAATTGCAATCCGGGGTGACGGGTAGACACAGCCGCAACCGTTTGAGAAAACGTTGTATCTTGCGGTTGAATCGACTCATTTCCAATTTTGGTTATCAATCCACTCTGTAGATGGCACTGTTATATAATTTATTTGGCAAGTTTGACATTTCAAACTGACATCTTTCAAATATTTGTTTTCATTCCCTTGTTTAAGTATGTATTACGAGAGTGTGCTCCCTTAAATTTCCTTGTCTCACACAAACAATTTTATCTATCTGCGGATCTACTTATAAACATTGACTCCTGCATATTCATACTTGGATTTAGATTTGCCTTTCGATGAATATATTCATTACAAATAAAAATGATCAAAAACTGCATACATTGCTATAAATGTACAACTATAACCAACAGATATTAGTTCGAAAATCATATTATAGAGGCGCTGATTGGAAAGAACGAGTGCAACCTTTATTTATATAACGTACTCTGTGCTCAGAACGACCGCACCGCATAGTGAATAGGTACTCTTACACTAGTCCCCAAAATTATTTAATAACATCTCATAAAATAAAAATATTATGTATTTTTTTTTAGATAATCGATCGAAATCTCTTTTAGGCTAAAATGTGTACATATTAATATAACGAATAACAGTACATTATTGGTCCCTGTTTTAATGTATCCAGTGCGTTCCATGTTACCTCCTACCACCCTTTCACCGCTAAGACGTCAGTTAATTTGAACTGCAACGGCGTAATCTCTGCATAAATAGCTTTACTTGACAGCGTAGTTTCAAATGATTAAAAAAAACTCACATAATTATGATGGGGTGTGTATATTTGATGCGGGTAGGCCGCCGGTGGAGGCTGTGCGAATATCGCGCCGCCCCCATACACTGGAGCACTTCCGCTCTGCTACAGACAAAAAAAAACACACAAATTAATATCCTCAAGCTTTTGTTATTGAAGTGAAAACTAATTTAACATCGTGATTTGAAACTCGATGAAATGAAAAAGCAACATTAAAAAGAAACAGACATATACGTCTATATGGTTTACCGTGCGAAAGAGTGGGATAGAATACATTATACAGTGTTCCTTATATTCGCAGTTTCATTGTATATTGCACTATCTAATGCTTGCTCGGGTTTGAGCGTTGTTCGTTTTTGTGCTTATATACGTGTGTTTGTGTGAGTGAATGAGTTAGCGAGTGTGTATATGTGTGTGACAAATCGGGATAAAGTAATCAAGACATGATCTCTCCTGGACTATAATAACACTACAAAACGAAGATTATTATAACTTTATCGAAACAGAAAATCTTTAATAACGCTATATTATTAATCGGTTTACCCCCAACTAGTTTCAACAACAGTCCTTTGTTTGTTTATTTGAATGTGTATGCCAACATGCAAATAGACAACCTCACATTCGTATTTACAATATATATTAGAACTAGCCGACCCGAGCCCACTTCGTTGGGCGGTAATAGGCATTATCAAGCTACAACTTTTTTCTAGAACTCAAACATATATCTCTCATCGTTAAGGCAGCATTCTTAATAAACGTTTTCGTTCGACCATTTTTTCTCTGACTCCCCAATTATTACCCCCTATAACCTCACAAACTTAACTCTTTATAATAATAATATAATTAATTAATAGCTTCTACCCACGACTTCGTACGCGTGGAATAGTTATTTTAGGCTAACACGCAAGCGGAAGCTCTCAAAAAGAAAAAAATAACACGATTTTAAAACATTCCTCTTTGTTACTCCGCTCCTATTGGTCTTAGCGGGATGATATATAACCTATGACATTCACAAATAACGTGGCTTTCTATTGAAAAAAGAATTTTCTAAATCGGTATAGTACTTCCTGAGATTACCCCCTAAAACGTCACAAACTTTACCTCATTATAATATTAGTATAGATTGGCATAAAAACCTGCATATACTGAGCGGGCATCATCGCTGGTGGCGCGTACCCTTGTGATGGTGGTGGTATTTGACCTGCGAATACAAAAAAAATAAGGAATTAAAAAACTACAGCCCTAATCTCATGTACATTTAATCTAACTAGAGCTCGTTAAGTGATTGAAACTCAACCATAATAAGGGATATAAATCTTTTAACTTCGTTTGTTAACATACTTTATATGAGTCGTAATATTTCAAAATGAGCTCAATCCAATTTTTATACACCGAAAACGACGTTCTAAATTTGCCGTTCATAAGGTTTTTAATTATTTTTTTAAGTATAACTTATTTACGCACGCTTAACTTGTAAGTTAGCTGGTGAATGCGTCACAAGAGCGTTACGAAAAGTGTGATCGGACGAGGCGAACGGAACGTTGAGCAGGAAATATAACGTTAGTGAAGACAGAAAGAGAGAGAGAGAGTTACGTTTCGTATATTACGGCGGTCGGCTCCCTGCGTGCTATCCGGTGCAGGTACCAACCGAAGCACCCGTGCCCGGTCAGCACCCGCACCAGACGGAACGTCAGGGTGCCCCACTTCCGTTGACACCAAACCAGCAGGACCGGGCGGACGGCGTCATTCTACCTTACTGCGCGTCAGCCAGATCCTGCCTCCACCTCTCCATCGGGAGCTAGAGGCTCCCTAATCTGTTTCTTGACCGCTATATACTGATAAACGGCGGCAAGCACCTCCGCCTCTAGCTCCCAAGGAAGGGTGCCGGCGAGCACCATGGCCCACAACGGTGCCCCGTAGGCGGCCATGGATTGCAGAACCCCCATGTACAGCCGTCGGCACGCGTAATTCACAACCTATCTGAGCTAACCTAAGCTAAGTTAACTATTCATACATACTAGTGGGCGCCCAGAGGTCGACATTCGACCATAGTTCATTGATTTTTTAAAGTTTTAATCTTATTAAGGTTCTTTTGTCAAAGGGTATTATGTTATAATATCATTGTAGAATGTATAATGAAAAAGGGTAATTGGAACGTAAGAGTAAAATAACACATACAGTCGAGCATAGCAACCTCCTTCACAACCTTTTTTGAAGTCCTTTATTGACAGATGTCAAAATGTATTTTTTATTTACATGTGTGTATATATTGTGTAAAATTGAAGCAGTAATGTGAGTAATGCATATTTTAATTAATTTAATGTACTTCTAATGCAGTTTATATAAACTAAATAGCTTTCTGCACTTCTCCTCCATATAAACTTTAACTATGCCAAATTTCACGTTCATCCGTTCGCCCGATTCCGTTAAAAAGGGATACAAAGTTTAGGCTACACGTATTAATATATAGATATGAGTTGTTGAAACATATATGTGTACCAAGCATACATAACTCAACAACTCTTATATATGTATCGTATCGGATCCATTTTAAAAGATTTTACATACCGATAGGGTGTGGCTGCGGCAAATTGTGCATAGTGTGGTGCGGAACTAGCTGTTGCTGTTCCAGTATCCCCAATCTCACCTGTAAACGTTATTATGTGAGTCGATACATTTCCAAAATTAGCTAAATCCAATTTTAATTGTACGTATAACATAACATCGTCGTCTTCGTGTTCGTCGATAAATGATCCATCTAAAACCGAAGGATTTTCTCAAATCGGACTGGTAGCTCCTGAGATCATAGCGTTCAACCAAACAAACAAACAACAAACTCTTCAGCTTTATATATTAGTATGGATGTGTACTACATTTAAAGATCTTGAAAAATAACGTAAAATATCAGGAAATGTTTAAAATTGGATCTAATTCATATTGAAACGTAACTCATGTATATACATACTAGTTGATGCCTACGACTTGGTCTGCGTTGGTTATTACCTTAACCCCTTGGCTGATCTTTTAATAACGAAATCTCAAAACGGCGGATCATATTTTTTAAAATTTAGCTAATTAAAAAAATATGTAATTGTACAATTGCATCACTTGTTATTGCTTCCTTTTTTTCAAATTCTGTAATAAATTCCGTATTTTTTTTAATTATTCAGACAAGTCTGTTGATCAACGCGTAAATAATGTCCACATCTGTTTTTATGGAAGGTTTAACCTTTATACATTATAATGTTGAACAGTCCAGGAGTTTTTTTGGCAACCAATCTTTTAGATTATTACTGCCATTGTCGAGTAGTTAATAGTTTAAGAGTTCTTCTTCCATTCTATTTTTGGCAACCAGTCTTCTACTAGACTATTACTGCAATTGTTAAGTGAGTAACGATATTACAAGTTTCTTGATATCATTTCAATGAACTGACAAGATGGCGGCCATCTTGTTAGAAGTTTCCATGGAGTTTTTGTGGCATCTCAGAATTCATGGTCCGTGGTATTATTTTCCATTCACTTCACTTATACACAATAAACAAACTATATTACATAAAACACCACCAATTTTACACAATATAGAGTCAAGTAACACAAGATTATGAATAAAAAATAAAATTCACTACATGACAGACCAAAATCCCGCCAAAAACTCCAAGTACAGGAGTTAAAAATATATTTTATATAGACAGGAGAAATTATGAAAAAAATCACAATGTTATCCATTAACTTCCATCTCTTGCGCATGCACACTACACCGCTTGTACTACTTTACGAATCATATGGTGCTTATGAAAAACGTGGTTTCTTAAAGCCTTAATAACATAAATATCAAATAAGAAAATTACATTGTTTTGATTGATAAAGGCGATATATTAAATATTTTTATATTTTAGAAGATATTTTTTGTAAAAGCCTAAGAATTAAAGACTAGAAAAAAAATTGATAGAAAATCATGTAGTAGTATTTGTGTGATGCTCGCACATCGGCAGACATGATTGTGACTTTATTTATATAGATAGAAGATTTTTTTTAATGTGTATGGCGGCGATTTCGAAATTCGCCATTCTGTCTCTTTTCATTTTTGTATAATAGCATACATACAAAACCGCAAAGTCATAGGGATTGACTTGGACAAATTGATAATTTTTTTTTTTGGACAAAAAAAATGATGATTTTAATTCTAAAATATGGCAACGTCTTAAAAAATTGAACCGAGTATATTTATCAAAAAATATTGTGGATTATTTGTCCCTTTAGATGATAGATTTAGATAGTATAGTTAGAGAGGGTACCTGCTGCGCGTGCGCCGGTGCGGGGTGCTGCTGTGGCGGGTGCGGGGGGGACGGCGCGTGGGCTGGGGGTGGAACGGGCGCGTTACGATGTACCTTAACATGAAAAAAAAAATACTTACATTACCATAAATAACATAATAAATCGAAATTTAGCTACTGCCCACAACTTTTTTTTAATTTTGTTGGTTTCGCACAGATATATTTTGGAATTAGCAATATAAAGGAAGAGAGGGGTGATAGCAATTTGATACGATTCACTACTCTTTCCCATGACGTGTTGCTTGAGCATTATATAATTTATTTTTTATTTTTTCAAACTGACTACGCTATTGACCAAGCAAGGTCTTAACAGCTTCACCGGACTACTAAGGCGAGCGCTTAAGGCACTCAGCCGATTTTATTTTGACAACTAGCTCAAGGTTGTTGTTGAAACATATATGTGTACCAAGCATACATACCTCAATAACTCTGGAATAAACTATTTCAGTTCGCTAAAGGAAAAAAGATAAAACCTTTCCACTTGCATGTGTAAGCTTGTCTGCGTGCACGTGTGTGGAGGTGATATGTGTAATGTCGCATTATATAAAAGTCACCAAGATTAGTCAGTTATGATTTAGGTGCAAGTCAGAAAGTCGTAATTTCAAAATAATGTAGATGCAAGACAAAGAGTCGTAATTTCAAAATAATTTAGATAAAAGTCAGAAAGTCGTCGTAATTTCAAAATAATGTAGATGCAAGTCAGAGAGTCATGGTAATTTCAAAATAATTTAAATGCAAGTCAAAAAGTCGTGGTAATTTCAAAATGAATTAGATTGTTGTCAGAGTTGTGGTAATTTCAAATTGATTTAGATGCAAGTCAGAGAGTTGTGGTAATTTCAAATTGATTTAGATGCAAGTCAGAGAGTTGTGGTAATTTCAAATTGATTTAGATGCAAGTCAAAGAGTAGTGGTAATTTCAAAATAAATTATATGCAAGTCAGAAAGTCGTGGTAATTTCAAAATAAATTTGATTGTAGTCAGAGAGTTGTGGTAATTTCAAATTGATTTAGATGTAAGTCAGAGAGTTGTGGTAATTTCAAATTGATTTAAATGCAAGCCAAAGAGCCGTGGTAATTTCAAAATAATTTAGATGCAAGTCAGAGAGTTGTGGTAATTTCAAATTGATTTAAATGCAAGCCAGAGAGCCGTGGTAATTTCAAAATGATTTAGATGTAAGTCAGAGAGTCGTGGTAATTTCAAAATGATTTAGATGGAAGTCAGACAATAGTGGTAATTTCAAAATGATTTAGATGCAAGTCAGAGAGTCGTGGTAGTTTCAAATTTTGTTAAATATGTAAAGGTATTATTAATAATCAAATTCTTGACAAAATTATCGAACAATTTGATAACAGACTCTTTCTCCATCAAACCCAAAAGATTGAATTGACATATACCAAGAATGTCACAAATCATTATATGCCACGAGACTAGGCCCCCCTCGGCAGCAGCTCAAGCCTAGGTCCGTTCCCTCGGCGTGGAGCCCTTGAGTACGCTGCTCGCGCGATACAGTGACACAAAATCTTACATCACTGCGACAACATTACACATATCACTTCCACACACGTGCCACAACAAAAATTATATGCCCTAGTCTTTTCAAAAACCTGGAGCATTCTTGAAAACAAATTCGTTTGCGTTTATATCTCTATAAATGACCCCATATATTATCTTCGTATAACTCTAAACCTAGCACATAACGACATAGCTTTCAGGAGACAAGACTTAGTTAATATTTCAGGCAATTTAATACAATACCTTTTATAAACTGTAGTCAATATATTATTCTGATATATTAGCTACATTATTGCAAAGTTTCATCACAGTCCGTTCAGTAGTTTCCACACATCCATCCTGACAAATTTTCCCATTCTTGTCAGAACTTTGTCTGCATTGTTAGTTATCTTAAAAATAACATTAAAATGTGAGTAAGAGAAAAAAGAATCATACCGGATGTATTACATGCTGTGGGTGTGGGGGAGCATGTTGCTGGGTTGCGTTGGCTGGTGGCTGGACTTGGTTCCCACCGCTGGGATAGTCACCTGACCCTGGAAGACATTCGACAGTATTATTGTAGTGTTATATTCTATTTTATATATCACTAGCTGCGTGTAGTTTCAATTATAGGCAGAGTGATTAATCAAATCATAAGATTGTATAGTATATTAAAAGCCAACATCGGCGATTTAATTGGCCTTAACGTTTGTGAGGTTTTATTGTGAACCCAGTATTTTAGCAGTGATGCGTGTTCATACAAAAAGACAGACAGACAAAGATTTCTAAAAATGATTGATATATATTTTATCACTTATTCCAAGACACCCGCAACAACTTTTTTCGCAAAAATGTAAAAATTACAGACACATTAGATTTACATTCTTATTATATCTATAGACAACTGATGGGCCCGGTGGACGTTGTCCTGCCCTGATAATAAAAAAAAACTAATTATATATACCTTCCTAAACCTTTTTCGTGAATCACTCTAACCGCTGGTGAAAACCACATGAACATCCGTTGAATAGTTTTTGAGTTTATCACGAACAGACAGACAGTCAGACATCGCAGAGGACTTCGTGTTATTATAAGAAAAAACTACTCGCTAACCCAGCTACATGTTGCTGTGGTTTTTTACTCTCGGTCCGCACCATTTTTTTGCTAAAGTTTTATTTAATATGTATGTTAAAAATCATATTTGTGAGCATCTATTGGGTAGTTTTTTTTTTTTTTATATATATATATATATATTTATTTAACTGTTTTAGACGTTATTGCCTTTATGGCGGTTTCATTCCGGTCCCCTATCGCCATCTTTAAGTTATAATCCATGGAGCGTCCATGGCCCGATGGATGAACCTACTAACCGCGTCATCAGTCACGTCGGTATAGTAGACACAGGTGTGAGTGTGTCTGGATATTTCCACTATAGCATGTATGTTGCTGTGGTTAAGTTACTACATATTGAATTAAAATTATGACAAACTATCTTCAAAATTAAAACATGGCCCCATTTACGAGATATCTATAACAGACTGTTACAGTTCTCTGTCAACGAACTAATTTAAAGCGCCATCTGTTCGAGACTGATGGAACTTACAATTAAGAACAATAATCAACATTGAAAATTTATAATTAGAAAATAACGAGGCCATTAATCGAAGTATAAATTATCCTATCTCTAAAGTTGAAGATCGATTGAATAGTTTCAAAGTTCATAGTGGACAAACATCATGACACTGGATTTTTATATATTCAGATATTATATTATATGATGATAGTCATTTTGTTTAAAACCGTTGTAAAACTCACAGTACCGGCATGATATCTGTGTTGCTGCGGTTGCGGTTGTTGTTGCGGTTGCTGTTGTTGCTGTTGCGGTAGTTGTTGTTGTTGCGATTGTTGTTTTTGCGGTTGTGGTTGTTGCTGTTGCGGTTGTTGTTGTTGTTGTTGTGGCGTGTACGAGTCGCCGAGAGGCCGTTGCCGCAGACTGCTGTAGCGTTTGCTTCCACCACGACCTTCTGTCCAATCAATATTATTATTTTCTCTTAGAATTTTAGCCTTTATGACTAAAGACCTGATTCTAAATTAGTTTCCGCTCGCGGCTTCGCCTGCATTAATGTATTTTATATTTGACCTATCCTTTGTGAACAGTATTTTTTTCTGGATAATGGTTTCCCTTTGTCCTTTCCTGTAATTCTCACAATATATATATATATATATATATATGAAAAAAAAAAAAAAAAAAAAAAAATACTTATTCCTCTGATTATGATATAATATTAAATATATGAAACTTATATTAGATGGTTTCATTTGAAAGGACTATTTTTTTTTTAAGTATATTTTTTTATGAAAGGATTATTTGCTAACACTGTGAAATATCATTCCATAATTCCATCCATCCATAATTCAATTTCCTATTTGGTCTTGCCATATTTTTTTATTAATGAACCATTCTCTTAATATTTTCAAAAACATGTGAATAATAATTACTTTTAATGCTGATACAATTAACAGGAGTCAAGTTATAGCTAGAGTTATCTTGGTTTGCTAGGATTGATGCCTCAATTGATATGCATGGAATGGTAGCATTGTCAATACCATTGAATCATTACAGTTCCGAGTATGGAAAGCAAGTTAATACATACAAGTAAAGAATAGCATGCTCAAAACTTCCCTTTACTTCAATCTATATACATAGATCTGTCAGAAAACTGCCTATATTGCAGCATACTGCACAGTAGATGAAGACATGTACATACACTATAATTCATTCCTAATCAATTATTTTACTGAAAACAACATTTTAACAATAGATTTAAAGCCCATTTTGCATTTATTTAAAAAAAAAAACTAAAATATCACCTTAAATCTAATACAGAAAGGAATACCAGCGTTTGTCTTCTCCTTAATCTCATGATCAGTTAGGTTCCTGCATCTGTTATCATATTTTGGCATACGTTGGTTCCTTACGGCATCTCTGCGTAAAATGTTTAATCGTCTTTCAGTACAGAAACATTTGTATGCTGATCCATTTTCCAAAAGTTTAGATATATGTTCTCTGAAAGTTTAAAACATTCATTTTTATTTATTTACCTCTCTACATCATTATCTATCTATTGTTAGGATTCAGCACCACTTTTCTTTAATGTCTGTAGCTTTTTTCAGACTCATAAAACATTTCATGTGACACAGTGCTGATTCTACTTACCCTATAGTTAAGATATTACTAAAACTATTGTATTTAACTATTCTAGCCCTTAAGCTGGGCCAATTCTACTGTACTTTATTTACCATTAGGCATAGAGCAGTCACATTGCCCTGCCGCCTTGCTACAATAAAAAAAATTGAAAGTATTTTTATGTAAATAAAAAAAACATGTATATCAACATAATTTTGGATAGCACAACAGTCTAATGAATAATAAAATAACAATAACATAACGGAGCATACTAAATATAAAAACAAAACGTTATTGTGATAATAAAATTTACAATATTAACAAATAAAAAAATTAAAATTATCACAAGGAAGGAGCATACTAAATATAAAACCAAAACGTTATTGTGATAATAAAATTTACAATATTAA
>MU158993.1:285672-389010 GCA_015888305.1 Antheraea pernyi
AACAATGACTGGAAGAGGAAGAGAATTAGCTGATGTCTTGCAAAGAAGACGCATAAATGTGGCTTGTTTGCAAGAGACGAAATGGATGGTTGCATAGACAAGGACGTGAGGAATAGGATAAATGCAGGGTGGATGAAATGGCGAAAGGTGTCTGGTGTCGCTTGTGACCCACGAATGCCCTTGAAACTCAAAGGGAAGGTGTATAAAACTATTATAAGACCAGTAATGTTGTACGCATCTGAGTGCTGGGCGACTAGAGAGACGGATGAGAGAAAACTACATGTGGCAGAGATGCGAATGTTAAGGTGGATGTGTGGTGTAACTAGAATGGATAAGATTAGGAATGAATATATCAGAGGAAGTTTGAAAATAGCACCAGTAACAGACAAGTTAAGGAGTAATAGGTTAGCATGGTATGGGCATGTTATGAGGAGAGATGAAGACCATGTAACTAGAAAAGCTTTGAGTATGACGGTCGATGGATATAAGAGTAGAGGAAGACCGAAAAAAGGATGGATGGATTGTGTGAAAAATGATATGTGTGTAAAAGGTGTGTTGACTGAGATGACATCTGATAGGCGAGCGTGGAAAAGGAAAACATGTTGTGCCGACCCTACTTAGGTGGGATAAGGGTAAGAAGATGATGATGATATATATATATATATGAGTACATTTATTACATCATATTTACATTATTGAATAGAGTTTGTTTACTTTTAATGTTGCCATTTGTTAAATGAATAGATACCAACCAGATGGCTGTTGTTGTTGGTTCTGTTGTTGTTGCGGTTTCTGTTGCTGTTGCGGCTGTGACGGCTTGTTGTTATTCAGCACCGGATTATTCTGTTGCTGCTGATGTAAGTTTTATACACATTTAGTATTACTTATCCATGCGACAAAATAAACAGTGGTTTAACTCAAAACTCTGTTCCCTTGATTCTTTTCCATAATAAAATATTTTTCATCAACTTAATAACCACAAGGATATAATAGTTTAAGATATATATCTCCAAACAACTGCCAAAGTGCTTGCGTAGTTACAATTGAGAACCTTTTCTAGGCAAATTTAATTAAATATACGGAGAGAGGACAAATTTTCAACTATCACATGTTACCATTACAGGTAAGCAATTGAGAGTAAAATTTCATTGACATGGCTCTTGACCGTTTACTCGGTAAATTAATAATATACTTGAAAACCTCATCGTAGAACCTAAAGCCATTACATAAGAAAACTTATTAGTGGTTAAACATTTGTGTTTGTTTTTAGTATTAAACTAAGTCTGACTTCGGACAGATGGGTGTGCTTATGGAGAAAATAAGCATAATAATACAATTTAAAACTTATGGTCATATCCTAGCAGTTTAAAAGCAGGATTGGTTGAATTTTAGCTGTAATAAAAACTCAGAATTTGGTTGAGATTTCCATTAAGTACAAGTAACAAATATACAGCCTTAAAATACTTCATATGTAATATAGAAAACCAGCTGTCCACTTCCGGCTTCACATATATGCACTAACCAATAAAATTAAACCAAATCTTTCTTTTACAGTATGACTATGTAATTAAATTAAATAAAATGGCAACTGAAGACTTGTACTTCCGTCTTGTCTATCAATTCGTTAAATATTTTTGAAGATTTTGAATATCACAGATTTTCTTATTAAAAATATCGATGTTTTTTATAAACGATATAACATTTCTAACTGTGCTTACTATCAAGCATTGTGCAGTCAATTTGGCGTGTGTTAGAGGCAAATAGAAATAGTATTTTTAATACCTGTGTCTGGGTGTTGGGCTTCCTCCTGGCGAAGTCCGTGGGCACGGGCCGCTGCTGCGCGACACTCGCGTTCACTTTCCGCTGATTCTGACCTTGACTGGGACAAATTGCATCCGCTTACATACAATGGATAATAAAACTGGCAATACCCTCCATCTTCTCCTTCGAACCCGCATTTCTTAGCTAACGGTCCTTCGAGCCGTAAATTTTTAAATACGGTGAAACCTACTCACCTATTATTCAGATTCGTTGTTATAGTGAGATTCTCAATAGGAGGTAGTTTCTCCTGTGGTTTCGGCGTATTCTTAGGCGCCATGTTCCTAACCGGTGCCGGTCTCGCGACCGGTTTGGGTCTGGTCGTTTTTATCGACGCGTTGCGACGCAGCGGAGGCGTACTGTCCGCAGACTCGTTGGACGCGGGCTGGGACTTCGAACGGGGACGCTGGACACGGGGTCTCCTGCTATAAATACATGTAAATTGGCCAATGTTAAAGCGAGATCATACTCATAAAAAACATTGTTGATTGCATAGTATATATTTATACTTAATATTATTAACTGGAGAGTTTGTTTGGTTGAACGCACTAAACTCAGGAACTACTGGTCCGATTTGAAAAATTATTTTAGTGTTAGATAGCTCATTTATCGAAGAAGGCTATATATCATCACACTAAGACCAAAAAGGAGCACCAATGAAAAATATTTCAAAATCGAGTATTTTTTCTTTTGATCTTCGTTAAAATTGGCATTATGTATAATATGGTACGACTTCAGAGATATTTTAAAATATAATTAGATGGTGGTAGGACTTGAAAATGTCGCCAAGAACATAATAACAATGTTACAGCAGCTGTGCTGGAGAGCCATTGCCTCTCTAGGTTTAGCATGTTTACCATCTTAGACCAGATCTTCATTTAACATGAGATGAGATTGTAGTCAAAAGCTAAAATCTATAAGACATCGCAAACACTATTCACATGTATAAAAATCAAGTTAAAGTGCATTACAAAAGCCATCTTCTAATTCATTTGTGGTTGGTTGTGAACTGAAACGAACTTACATAACTTTTAAGAAACCATAAAAGTGCACATATAAAATAACTGTTTGATGCTGTAACTGGATGTAAAGGTACCCCACATACTGTTCAACGATATGTATGCAAAATTTCATGATCAATTGTGTATTTAATGACTGAATGGGGTACAAACAAACTTATATTTGCATTAATAATATCAGATAGGATGTCAAACATACCCGGTTTTCTTGGCAGACGCTTCTAATTCCGGGAAGTCTTCCGGGTTTGGAGGTTTCCGAGGTTGTACAGCATTCTGTCGCCTGTATGCCTCCTCATCTTCCCAGGTCCTTGTGTACTTATTTGGGCCACGTCTGAAAAAAGTTATGTATATTACTCAAAAACATTTGACTTCTTGAATTAATTATTAACTAATACCACTTACAACATTAAATAAAGCCGCATGCATGTTATAGTCCTCGTGAAATCGCAATTATATAAAAAAAATTTTTTTTTGTTTTCAAACAGATAATTTGGAATTAGCAATATAAAGGGAGAGCGGAATGACGTATTGCATGAACATTATATACAAGTCACAAAGATTTGTCAGTCATGATTTAGATGCAAGTCACAGAGTCGTGGTCATTTCAAAATGAATTAGAGGCAAGTCAAAGAGTTGGGGTAATTTCAAAATGAATTAGATGCAAGTCAGAGAGTCGTGGTAATTTCAAAATGAATTAGATGCAAGTCAGAGAGTCGTGGTGATTTCAAAATGGATTAGAGGCAAGTCACAGAGTCGTGGTAATTTCAAAATGAATTAGAGGCAAGTCACATAGTTGGGGTAATTTCAAAATGAATTAGATGCAAGTCACAGAGTCGTGGTCATTTCAAAATGAATTAGAGGCAAGTCACAGAGTTGGGGTAATTTCAAAATGAATTAGATGCAAGTCAGAGAGTCGTGGTAATTTCAAAATGAATTAGATGCAAGTCAGAGAGTCGTGGTGGTTTCAAAATGGATTAGATGCAAGTCAGAGAGTCGTCATGATTTCAAAATGAATTAGATGCAAGTCAGAGAGTCGTGGTGATTTCAAAATGAATTAGATGCAAGTCAGAGAATCGCGGTAATTTCAAAATGAATTAGATGCAAGTCAGAGAGTCGTCATGATTTCAAAATGAATTAGATGCAAGTCAGAGAGTCGTGGTGATTTCAAAATGAATTAGATGCAAGTCAGAGAATCGCGGTAATTTCAAAATGAATTAGATGCAAGTCAGAGAGTCGTGGTGATTTCAAAATGAATTAGATGCAAGTCAGAGAGTCGTGGTGATTTCAAAATGAATTAGTTGCAAGTCAGAGAGTCGTTGTAATTTTAAAATGAATTAGATGCAAGTCAGAGAGTCGTGGTGATTTCAAAATGAATTAGATGCAAGTCAGAGAGTCGTGGTGATTTCAAAATGAATTAGATGCAAGTCAGAGAGTCGTGGTGATTTCAAAATGAATTAGATGCAAGTCAGATAGTCATGGTAATTTCATAATCTGTTAAATGTCTTGAGATTAACAGTCACATGCTTGATAAAATTATCGAATGATTTGTTAGCAGACTATTTCTCCATGAAGCCCAAAAAATCGAATGGACATATACCAAGATTATCTCAAAGCATTATATGTCCTACTCTCTTCATGCTAAACCTGGGGTATTTTTGAAGCAAATGTCTAAAGTTTTGCACAGATATTTTTTCATTGTAATAAAAAAAATATGAGGATTATTTTTTTCAATTGTATTGTATCTACTCACTCTGTTGCCTTTGATTCTATACGACCCATATATAAAAATCGTAATGCAAAACATAACGTAAAAACATACTCAGGAATAGAAATTATAATGTAAAAAATCCTTTTTTTATTATCTATGTACATACAAATAATAAAGCTCTTTAAAAAGATCATGCAGCACAAATATATTATTTCAGACTAACCGCCTCACATGTCGGAAACTCCATTTGAAAAGCGAGTAACAAAAATGTATCAATTACTAATTTATACAAGACTAGCGGGCCCTGCAGACGTTGTCCCGCATTGATTATAAAAAAAAACTTGACAAAATATATACCAAAATGTTCCTCATGAATCACTTTATCCACTGGTGATAACCGTATGAAAATCCGTTGTGTAGTTTTTGAGTTTATCGCAAACAGACAGACAGACAGACAGACGTGGTAGGGGACTTTTATACTATGTAATGATTATATTATTATTTTTTTATAGATAATTAATAAACAATGTAAATAAAATGGCTTGTTGTTTGGTATATATTTCTTCTCTAGTATTTTTATTTCTATGTAAAGATGTATGTAACTCAGATTAACATGTAATTATTTTTTTTAATTATTATATTATGGTTTTATAAAATAAATACTTTCGACGTCAGCATACACTACTTATATTAAGATTCGATTCGTCATCCCTACAAAAACACACGTAAATGACTCAAATGTAAATTACAACCATCAAAGATTTCTCCATACGTGACGATTTTTACCAGTCAATTCCAACTGCAAGACGCGTTAAGGAACTCTGTTCCAAAATTAATTGCCATATGTGGATTGGATGTGGATTTTTTTTTCTTTTCTTATCATCCGACCCATTACTCTATCTCATTATTTTTATTGACAGACTGATTTCCTCATAAATCGACTGTTCAACATAATACTATTAGTGTAAAAATTTAAAAAGTACTCCTGTGTCCATTAAAAATATCAAAGAGATACTATAGTTTTAAAAACTTATGATTTTTACTTTTAACTGCTGTCCATTATCAACAAGTATTATTATCTTACTTGTTGGTATCGTCCAGATATACATGGATGAGTGTACTTTTTGAGATTTTTTTTTTCAAATATCTGGACTGCTATCAAAGTTGATAATTTTAACTTTCCAAATATATCTAAGAAGTTTATAGTGGAATCATAGTCTATCCTGTGGTACCTTTTATATTTAATTCATAGTTTAGTGTTATATACATAAAATATATTGTGACCATATCTTATATATAAAATTCTCGTGTCGCGGTGTTTGTGGTTAAACTCTTCCGAAATGGCTTTCCCGATTCCCATGAAATTTTGTGTGCATATTGGGTAGGTCTGAGAATCGGACAAAATCTATTTTTCATCCCCCTAAATGTTAAGAGTAATCCACCCATATTTTTTTTTTTTTACATTTTTTTTTGTTATAATGAGGCATTAAAAATACACATAACCCTAAATTTTCACCCTTCTAACACCAACCCCTATTTTTAAATAGTCATTTTAGTAATTAATAATTTTTCATCCCACTCGATAACTGATCAATTATTTTGAAAATTATTTCACTGTTAGAAAGGTATATTAGATTACGTTTTATTTAGGTAAATATATATTATATAGTAAATGGGGCGTGGAGGTGAAGGTCAAAGGAGCAACCCAGTGGATATGGGAAGACATTTCTTGCCAATATATATATATATATATATAGTATAGTTTCGAGTCACAATTGGACCCTATAAGTTACGCTACAATCGGGTTTTAAGTTTTTTAAGATTTTTAGCGTTTGGAAATTAAATTGGAACCGGTAATAACCTATTTAGTGCAGACGAAGTTGCACGGGTCAGCTAGTATTTTATAATATCGGTGACATTTTAGTATAGTATATATTTTAATATAGTTCAGTTATTTTACACAAGTTTTTTTTTTCTCTTCTGTCTTTTCTGTTTCATGGCAATCTGTTCATTTGTACTAGGAACAATAAGCCATTCCAGTGTGAGAGCCAGGATTGGATTTAAAATATTTGCGTGTTATATAGAGACTCCACCGAGTCTACTATTTTTCATGGTGTGAGTGAGTGTTGCTAGAACCTAGATTTCAGGTTCGAAACACTGAACCTTTTTAACCGACTGTGCACGATGCTCCCTTCACCTTCCAGTTTCGATGCCAGTATATTAATATGTTTGGACAGCCGACTTTGATATTTTTTACTGAATACAGCAACTTATTGTTTGACCGTTTTGATATCAAGATCCATATAGATGTATCTGTTATTATTTTTATTTATAGTTTACACAAGTGAGTGGGAACTAATAACCATGGAGAATGAATTCTGAGATGTCACAAAATCTTTCTGGAAAGTTCTAAGAAGCGAGCCACCATCTTGTTGGAACATTGAAGTCCTCGCAAGATATTTTGTCATAATATTACCCAATTAATAATGACATTATAACCTTCGATAAAGAAAGTTGGTCAAGTAGAAAGAAGTTAATTTAGATAGGAGACATTTCTCAGAAATATAAGATTTTATATTTTGGAAAGGTACTGTAATGCCGGATGCCCTTGAAACTCAAGGGGAAGGTGTATAAACTATTATAAGACCAGTCACATTGTATACATCTAGGTGCTGGGCTACGAAAGAGACGGATGAGAGAAAACTATATGTGGCAGAGATGCGAATGTTAAGATGGATGTGTGGTGTAACTAGAATGGATAAGATTAAGAATGAGTATATCAGAGGAAGTTTGAAAATAGCACCAGTGACAGAAAGCTTCACAAGTAATGGGTTAGCATGGTACGGGCATGTCATGAGGAGAGATGAAAACCATGTAATTAGAACAGTTTTGAGTATGATAGTTGATGGATATATGAGTAGAGGAAGACCGAGAGAGGTATAGATGGACTGTGTGAAAAATGAATACTGAGATGACATCTGATAGACGAGAGTGAAAAAAAGGAAAACATATTGTGCAGGCCCTACTTAGGTGGGATAAAGGATACGAATATGATGATGATTTTGGAAAGGTACTCAAATTGAGACCAGAAAAAGGTGAAGTATAAATTACCCATATCTCCTGTTACGCCTGGCGTGGGGCGGTGCTTCCTCATTTCTAATATCATAACCATAGATAGACACCAATTCATCGCGTGATTTTGGTACCTGTAAAAAATAATGAAAAATCAATTACTGTTCTTCTATCTCCATTGCTAGAACAGACGATAAAAACCTATTCCATTTGGGGTTCTAGTAGTTATTTCTAGCAGAAATTCGTGTTTTTCCTAAGATATGAATGAACTTCTATACTTTAAAAAATCTGACAAAATTTATTTTACTTCTATAATTACACAGGTCGCTTTTATAAGAAAAAAGTAACACAGAAATAAATTGATACTTATTTAATATTTTTGAATCTTAAAGAATATTAATAATTTAAAATGAATAATCATAGCCTCCACTTTCACTTAATCCCGAGCTTTACAACCATTAAATCTGATCTAGAAGTAACATATTTATTGTAGTGATTGTCTAGTTGTCGAATTTCGACCATAAGATGACGTACAAACTTTTTTCTTCATATATTAACATCTATACTTCTCCCTATAACAATATTACAAAATTGGAGTTTGTCTGTTTGTTTGGTTGAACACGCTAATCTCAGGATCTACTGGTACAATTTGAAAAATTCTTTCAGTGTTAGATTAGCTAATTTACCGAAGAAGGCTATAAGCTCTATATCATTACGCTGAGACAAATAGGAACGGAGCACCAATGAAGAATAATTCAAAGTCAATTTTTTTCCTTATAAGAGATTCCGCTGCGTGTAAGCGTTAGCCCCAAGTAACTTTTCCACGCATACGAAGTCGCGGACAGAAGCTAGTATAGATATAAAAATTACAACTCTGTATTTATTATAAGAATGTATACTGACTTGCCACAGAAATCTCTGGAAAGTTCTAACAAGACGGCGACCTTCTTGTTAGTTCATTGAAGTGGTCACAAGAATCTTGTAATATATCATTTTACCTACTCGACAATGGCAGTAATAATCTAGTACAAGATTGGTTGTCAAAGATAAATAAATAATTTTTAATTTAATGCACTTTATAATTGTACTACCAGGGAAATGGACGGAAACCAAGTGATAAAAGAGATAGGTATAATAACTCACCTGTTCATTCTCAATGTACTTGTCATGGGACCATTTGTTCACGATATCGGACTTGCGCGGCGGACGACGTCTCTCGGGCGGTGCCTCGCTGCCTTCCTTTTTCTCGGACGCTGTTTCAGATGTTGTGTTTGTCGTATCCTCACCGCTGATAGAATTTATTATTAAGGCATTTGAAAAAATACACGTGAGAGGTGAGGACCCACTCGGGAACGAAGTTCTTTACGATTTTCCTCATCAACTCTCGAATGTAAGCTGATATGGACATTCCGATTATTTAAATTTGTATTTTTTCGTCACGTAAGGAAAAAGCATTATGACCCTTCCGATCAGTCCTCTCTATTTTTCAGTGTTTAATTTTTATTATACTACCGGCAGCGCACAATGGTCGTATTTCTATCCTCCAACGCACACAACATTCGTATACGGTAGAGAGAGACAGAGAGAGCGTCAGATGGAGACGACATAACACTTCTATCTTACGTGACGATTTTTAGAATCAACAATGAACTTTTTAGACCCTCTTCGCTGTGTCTCATTTTATGAAACCGGCCTATCAAAATTGGTTACAAACGATAGGTTGTACATGCACAAATGTATACAAAAAATATATCTATATTTACAACTGTGGCAACAATATGTTTAGAAATGAAAGTGTTTAACAACTGGCAACTACAATTACTGTAATCATACATTGATTGCCAAAATAAACGAAACCGACCTTTTGAATAGATAATAAACAAATATTGTAAAGTGTGTTAATTGTACTGGTGAATAATTATTAAGCTTTCGACAATTAATAGCTCTGCGCTTCACTGAACAGCTCGGTCATTACCGGCAGTGCGTACCTATGCGCGTTATTCAACATTTCATATATAACGGCCGTGATATAACGTGTACAATTCAAACGTAATCTTTCTTTGAAATGTTGCAATTATAAAGCAGAATAAGCCACTATCTCACCTGGGCTTAAATGACTATGTGTACAAAAGCCCCCAAACGTAGCTAATATAAGTTATGCTCCTTAAAGACACTGAGGGTCATTAAAGACTACAAGAATTCGGTATCTTAACATTCTTAGCCCGCCCTATACATTCATGATAATTTAATGTATGTCCGCAAAAACTTAAATAAGATGGATTTATTAAAATACCGACATAATTCAAATACAGTAATACACCGACTTACGCTCCCCCGTTTTATACTAATTCGGAGATACGCGGTTTTTTATTTTGATTGCCGCGCGCATCGGCTCTCCCGCTCCGCCCTCTCAGTGTTCAGTTTGCAACAGCTTTGAACAGGTCGATGATGATGACGTTCAAGAATTGCTAGATTCACACGATCAAGAGCTAACAATTGACACAAAAAAATTCATCTACTAAGGAATACCCATAAATATTCGACACATTTTAACCAGTCAAATATGCTTTACGGAATGTTCCACTACCTTGTAAAAACCCTAGTTTAATGAACGTTGAAAACCGCACTCCCGTTGTCCGTTGATGTGAACATATGGACACATATATTCCTATTACATAAAGGATTATACCATAATCTATACTAATATTATAAAGCTGGAAGGTCTGTTTGTTTGATTAAACGCGCTTATCTCAGGAGCTACTGGTCTGATTTGAAAAGTTCTTTCAGAGTTAGATAGATTATTTATCGAGGAAGGCTATATTTCACGCTAAGATCAATAGGAGCGGAGCACCAACGTTTTAAAAATCGTTTTTTATTCCCTTTGGAAGCTTCCGCTGCGTGCTAGCGTTAGCCCAAAGTAACTATTCCACGCAGACGAAGTCCCGGTTACAGCTAATATTTAACACAAATATAGGAAGAAATTACCTGGCGGCAGTCCTATCGTCGTGTTCGTAGAAAGTACCCCTTTTCGGTATATACTGAGGATTGCTCCGGTCCTCATCGTCGTCTACGCGACGTTCCGTTTCCTGGAATTATGTTAAGATATATATTTAAGAAAAGTTATTCACACTTGTAAACCCTAATGTCAATGACATATCACTACATTATTACATATTATAAAACAAAATCATGTATGTTCGAGATAGACTCAAAAACTACTCAACGGATTTCCACCAGTAGATAAAGTGATTCGTGAGGACGGTTTGAGTATATAATTTAACAAGGTTTTTTTATTACCAGGGCGGGACAACGTCCGCCGCGCTCGCTAGTAGGTTAAAATAAATGTTTTCATAATGCTACTCCTATACCTGGGTGACGAGGCTTCCGCTACTTTTAGTGCTAAAAACTAACCCCAAAATTACTACCGAAAAATGTACAGAAAAACACTCGTAAACCTTTTCATTCCAATAATAATACGAAATTAACGTTCCCAAGTTAACCTGATGTATTTAAAATCCTACTTATCGTGCTGCTTCTATCGTGACACAGTTCGATAGTTGCCACACCTGTATTTACTGCGATAATTGAGAAAACTTCGTGGCGAATCATGCAGGTATGGAAGTAGCGTAAAATGTTGACTATTGATTACTCAGTTTATTACTTATAAACATGTGCTGACAAAATAATATAATTTCCGTCGCCGAGGACGGACGGTTAACATCCCACCCACGCACTCATACTGACCTCCCACAACATTAACTCCGTAGGAGGTCCTGTGCACCCAGAAGAAGATCTCGATCCCGTTGTGTGATATAGTGACATCATTTATTAGCCAACACAACCTGATATTGCACAACCACTCGACACTTACACAGTAGAAACATACGTTTTTTTAAAGGAGTTTTCTTTCTTTTTTCCATAGTTAAAAAATAACGATTTTCTTCAGATACACTAACTACACGTACACATACGTGCTACATGTATGCATATGTATATATGATACTGAATTTTTGGAATAGATGGTTTGTTTGACACCAATTCTGGTGACCATTTTGGTCGTGTTTTTTGCACTCGCCAAAAGCCCTATAAAGCTTTTTCGAGGCTTTTTAGGCCTAATGTTTAATTTTTTCGAAAAAAAAAAAAAAGTACTAATATTATAAATACGATTGTACATTTGTTTGCTATCCTTTCACGGATTAGCTACTGAACTGATAGTCATGAAATTCTGCATAACATTCCTAGGAGTAAAGGAAACGATATAGGGTAACTTTCATCCTAAAAGTACTGTACAAACCCGAGCGAAGTTACGAGCAGAAACTAGTACTTTATAAAGGCCCGTTAAATATAATTCAAGAGGAATGTGCTAACAATTTATAAAATGAATAAACAGATACAAAAAGTGAAAACACATTACGTTATCTACCGTCAGTATGCACAAGGTGACTTTAACATTCTCATGTTATGACTAACAAATAACTAAAACAAAATTATTTATACATTTAAATGACTTATTATTAATTCACATATTTGAATACAATATGTTAGCAGCAGTCGCAGCTTTACCCAAAATATCTAGAGCCAATTAATTCAATGTCTTATTAGAACCATAGTTTCATATGAAAAGTGTATCTTTTTATGGAGGAAGACAAAGTGACTGGACCAGTCGATCAACTAAAGCTGACGACATGCGAAAGACAATCACACATTACGCTTGTTTAGTGTCTAGAACGGGAGAACATCACAGAGCGGACGAAACATAAAAAAAGCTCTTTGTCTCTTTCGCACTAGAGCAAGCTTATGAGTAAATTACACTCATTGATATACAAAAACCCAAGATGCACACTCAACGTCTCACAGCCGGCACACAAAAATGAGTACATAATTTTCGATTATCAAAATTATAAGTTTATCGCGTAACTATAACCACGTATGCATATCGGGGAGTTTCTGCAGCCGGTTTTGTGCGCTACTTCTATTCAATGATAGCACTAGAAAAAGTAAATTTTCAAAAAAAAGTATTAACCGACTTCAATATCAATCAAAAACCCACAAGGCACTAAAAAGCGGAAAATAAAAAATAGTTTATCAAATTAACCAAATTAAATAAAACATATGAATATGTGTGCTACCTAGAGATGTACTGGAAGTCGGTACCAACCAAAATTTTTGTATTACAGAGACGCGAGAGTGGACTTAAACTTTGTACCTATGTAGATGATATGATTTTCGGTTTGGTTAGCACCGACTTCCAGTACTCCAGACTCCCAGTTGAAATGGGACCACACTGGAAGTACCAGCTTTCAAATAAAAAAAGAATAATCAAAATCGGTTCACCCAGTCCAAAGTTATGAGGTAACAAACATTAAAAAAAAAAAATACAGACGAATTGATAACCTCCTCCTTTTTTTGAAGTCGGTTAAAAATAGCTTGCCCTATGCAACTGTTTAAATCACCCATCCAGTGAGTCGAAGCGTGTGTTATTTTATACTTCACTAGCTGTGCCCGTGACTCCGTCCGCGTTGAACCTAATATAATAAAACCATCTGAATGCATTAAGTCCATTAACTACTTTTATAATTACAATAATTTTTGACAGACTGAATCGATTTCAATAAAGCCAAGACTAAACGTTACTCGAGGTTATGCTTTATGATTTTCTTGGTGAGGTTTTATCATGAACACAGTATGTACTTTAGCAGTATGTTCATGCAAACAGACAGATAGACAAATATTTCTAAAAAAAATGATAGAAATATATTTGATTACTTGCAACCAAGACACCTGCAACAATTATTTTCACAAAAATCTAAAATGATAGATAGGTTCTAGCGTTGAGCACAATCTCAACTGATATTAAGCAACGATACGGTCTAAGATTATACGTTAAGTCTAGAATGGAACAGGCTCTCAGTTGCAGCTGCCGGAACACATCCATAAGTATTTGGAAACAGATTATTAACTTGAGGGTAACAGCTAGCGTGCGGTGGGCTTAGAAAAAACCACATAATCTCTGTCGTACCGTGAAGCTATGGAACAATCTTCCGGCCAGTGTGTTCCCTCCTTCCTATAATATGAGGTCCTTCAAGCGTAACGTGAAGAGGTATTTATGCAAGCCGGCATGACAGCGGCAACCGGTGAGGGATGAGCGATAGCGTGTCTCTCGGTAGTCGCCGTTGTTTTTGGATTGTACTGTGCTCACCATCAGGCACAGTACAGTCACTTTGCTGTGCTACGATAAAAAAAAAGAAAACTTCGCAAGGATAGAACCTTACATCGATCCACGGAATGTCCAAATACGCTAGCCAATGAGGCATCATCGCATTTCCTATGTTATAACGATGAAATAAAAACCGATTTTGTACAACATGCTGTATCTTGAAAGAGTATTAGTGCGTGTACATGCTGTGAACGTGAACTGACCTACACGACTGATGGTAAGCAAACACATTGCAATCGTAAAGAAACACCTATAGAAAGATCTAGAATCCACGACAGCCGCACGAACGAATGCTTTATTTTCAGTCAAACGTGATATTTAGAAATCATCATGAATGGAAACAGTATATTATTTAAAAAAAAAGTCTGTCTATGTGAAGACGATTCCGTAATAGAGAAAATACTGTTATGTTCTTATTTTAATTGAATTCGCTAGTATAAAACATATTCATTAATTCAGAATTCATTCATTAAAATGTAAAGACAATTAAAAAAATACGTTTTTTTCTCATAATCTAATCTTCATTCGGTTTTTTACATATTAACTATAGTAACTTATAGTCAAGTATAAAACGAAGTGTATGCGATTATTTCTCCAAAGCAACGCTTCTCAAACTTTTTTACTCAGCGACGCACTAATATCATCATCATCAATCAGCCTGTAAGAGACCCACTACAGGGCCATAGGCCTCTCCCGGAGGAGGGTTTTTTTTATTTCATAACTGGCAAACCAACAGGTCGCCTGATGTTAAGTGATCACCGCCGTCCATAGACGCTAACACCAGGGGACTCGAAAGTGCGTTGCCAGCCTGTGTTTGGGGGAATAGGGAGGGAGGGGGTAGGAGAGGGGTGGTCGGTCTCCGGCGCTCTCACTAACCTAACGAAACGCAACAATGAAAGCACTGTTACTTCACGTCGGTTTTCTATGAGAAGGTGGTACTACCCCGGGCGAGCCGACCCATTCATGCTGAAACCAATAACAGCTTCAGCGTGGCTCTACCACCTACAACAAGCATGGGCATAATCACCAGCCCACGACGTATTAGCGATCACAAACTGAGAATCCACAGTTCATGTTTTCCCAAATACAGTAGTACCACAAGAAAATTTCTCAGGTTCAGCTACCCTCACAATGTTTTCTTATATCAGTCGATAGTGTTACTAATTTAGATTAGTAAATGTAAGCGAATTCCTATAAAAATTGTTGATACACGCCAGGGTTCGTACCTGCAGATATAGGATTGATATTCCACCGGTCAAACCATTAGACCATCACGACATTTTAACGCACTAGTATACTCTTTACGAATTCGTGACACCCTTACATATTTACATACAAAACGTTTGATAGTACAAAGTGAGAGTTTGTAAATCTTGAGACACACTGACAGGTGTTTGCAATACAGCAATGTTTCGCGACACGACGGTTCAGAACCGTTGCTCCAGAGTATGATCACCACACTTCCCAGTTCAATGACCACCATCCATACCTTAACCAAACACTGCGTCTTTATGACATAATCTGTTCCAAATTGCATACATAGTAACAGATTAAAAAGCAAGACATTCTATAGCCATGAAATTATATCCAAGGTGATCATATCTCATATCAAAAACTTTGTTGGACTTTCATATTTCGTCAGATTAAGATATCGATAAATTCCAAGTCTGCAATTGTTTAGTAATATAGAACCTTTCATACAATAAATTTAAGTTTTGTATTCCTTCTATACAACTATACTCACAGAGTACGTTATATAAATAGAGATCGCACTCGTTCTTTCTAATCAGCGCCTCTATAATACCAGTTTCGAACTAATATCTGTTGATTATAAATGTACATTTATAGCTATGTATGTATGTATACAGCGGTACTGCGTAAATCGTATACAAGTTTTTGGTTATTTTTATTTGTAATGAATATATTCATCGTAAGGCAAATCTAAATCCAAGTGTGTATATGCAGGAGTCAAAGTTTACAAGTAGATTCGGAGATAGATAAAATTGTTTGTAGGAGGCAAGAAAATTTAAGGGAGCACACTCTCGGTAACAGATACGTAAACAAAGCGAATGAAAATAAATCTTTGAAAGTTGTCAGTTTGAAATGTCAAAATTAATTGTCGTCCACCATATTTTGTTATCAAACTTGCCAAAACAATTATATAACAGTGCCATCTAGTAAGTTGATTGATAACCAAAACTAGACGAACCTTTTCCATACAAATCCGATTCTGAGGAGTGAAAATAGCCTGACTATACTAAGCAATCAGCCATGTTTTTATAAATAATTTTATGATACACCAATATCATTTTCAGATAACCATTACATTAGTTAACTTTCTAAAATGTCACATGAATAAAATATGATTAAGGTATCCGTTAATTGTTTGGGCTAAGCTTTGAAATAACTGAACCGATTTTAACGAGACGTTTATTGGCAAACTATAGTCTAGAAGTATATATTGTTACACTTCTGCAGAGACAGTAAAAATAAAATTAATATGAGTAAAAGGATCATTCCCTACAACCCTAACATAGTAGTAATGCAAAATGAGACGCGCTACTTAGCATACTATGGATTCACCGTGCGGTTGCCGGGTCCATCGTATCGCAGTGAGAGAAACTCCGAGTAGTTCCCGAGACTTGTGACAGGGGTGTAAGTTTAAGGGACCCCTTTCCAACACACATTAACAGTCAACTACTCGTGTTCTTCTCCCTCCCTATCCTAATCTGGTATGAACCTGCTAATGCGGCTTTAGAGGCTCGTTCTAGTATAGAACTCGCTGCAGTTCTGGAAAGACCAAGGTCTTTCAGCAGGCTATAGAGAGATTTTGCTGGTATACCTCTCGCTCCCACTTCGACGTCATATAGATTAACCATATAAGCGTTTTAGTCAACTCGTTTACAAAGTCGTAATACCTGTCCAGCTTCATCTCGTGGTCTTTAGGAATATTAGTTTCCCACGGAAGGGTAAGTTCGACAAGTACCACGTGCTTTGTATGCTCAGAAAAAAGAAATATGTCCGGTCTGGGTGGCGAAACGCACACATCTGGGATTTTATAGTGCTTTTCATACGTGTCCATTAAAATGGTCCAAACGGGAGCTGCACCCAGGATCGAGTAAGGCTTGTTCTTAAAATTTATTGAGCCTTCTTTTATAATGTTAATCTGTCTTTTGTTTGTGGTCAATCCTTTTTGGGCTCTACTAAAACGCTTATAGCTTCAGGTATAATTGGAAGAACTCTGTCATGGCGATATGATGAATGACCCCCATTAAGGAGCATCCCACCAATGTGTGCCTAGCTGTACCTATCGCCTCTCTACAAGTATAGCAAGATTTTTCAGAGGCTTTGCCCCACCTAACTATGTTACTCTGATCGGGGAGGGTCATTTGGAAGGCATTAAGGTAAAACTTTTGTAGCGCCAATTCAGAGCTAATGGGATGCAAAACTCAACTATATTTAACCAGTCACTTTGCATCTCTAAATTCATAGCATGCACTTTATACCTGTCATTCTCGTCTTGTTTTAAAAAGTTTTTTACTATGTTTCAGTCTTTCGTTTTCTTTCTGGTACCTAACCCAGCTCTGGTTATCTGTGCGTTTATCATAAATTGTTTGTGAAATTGAAGTCTACATTTGAGATCTGTGGCCCTTTTGTCTTTTGGGAGTGTTGCAATTAATTCGTCCTGCGATATTCCCAGGACGAGCGTTTTGGTAACTCTCGGGTGTTTATAGAGTTTCAGCCCAAAATTATGGTGATCCCTAAATAACGTTGAGGGATCAGCTGAATGAACTATTCTTAACCATGCCTACTACTACTATACATAAAAAAATATAAAACAGGCGTAAAATTGATTCAAATAAAATAGTTCTTATGAAACATCAAAAATATTTTCATGACAAAGGCACAAGCACTTGTTCGTTATTTAGTAATTCGAATATGAATTCCTAAATACCTACAGATTATGTAAATAATAAAGTAAATGCAATAATTAATACGACTGCTCACCTACCTACCATATAAACGGTAAAAAAATACATTTCATAGATTTCCTAACAGTAATAAAACGAATTGTTTAATTACCAATTGCCTTGATCTAGTTCATAATAAAATACCTCAACTTTTGTAATAGGTAAGACATTTGCATACGCAACTGCACAGGACTTAAATCTCAAGGTGTAATTGTAGTAAGTCCTATTAACCCAAAAACTCATAGATACAATTAATTACTTTTTATTAAGTATCTGCCCTGGCTCCATAGAGGCGTGCTAAGAAAGAAAATGAGATCAAATCTTCCCTTCCACAGTTCGACCACATAATAAAAAAAATACAAACTAACAACTCCAAGTCTATCAATATTTTTGAAATTTTAAACTAAATTTCGAATATGATGACTGTGCTAGAGATTGTCTCGCAATTATTACTACTAGTGATCATCCAGTGGTCGAAATTTGACCACAACTCTTTATATTTTAGTGCTTCAATGTTATTCCTGGTTTCTTTATCAAATCCTCTATAGCAGAGGTTCCCAAACTTTTTATCATGGACCAACTTGCAAAATTTTGCTGGTTCCGGTAGATTCCCTGCAGCTACACATTACCATATGACCAAAACTCGACAAAAAATGTGAAGATTAGACCTAACAATGAAAATTTGTAATTCTCTACATGTTTAATTCATTATGGAATATGCAAGTTCCTGCAGGTAACAGTCGCCGAGTTTCTTAAAATATTATCTGCCTAGATTGATAGGTGAAGTCAGGTGAGGTGAGTGAGGATAGGTGAGTTTATGGCATTGCACAGATCCGGCGGACGAGGGAGGCCAGCCGGTGTGTACCCGGTCTGTCCCTCTATTGGTAGGAGCCCGGCGGTCACCTTCCGCCGGGCGTACCGTGGGGGCGACTCTACAAGGTTGATTAGCTTGTTCGATCCTTTGCCGCCCCCACAAAACGGTCTGTCGGTACACCGTGGGGTTTTAGTCTGTGCGAGTCGGACATAACCCACCCTCTCCCCCGGGGGGGTGGTGTATCCATAAGGGATTTCCCCACGTTAAAAAAAAAAAGGTGAGTTTATCGCGAACAGACAGACAGACAGATGCGATAGAGGACTTCATTTTATACTATGTAATGATGATTAAGTCATCTATGCAAAATACAACCAACCTATTAAAAAGTTAGCATTTCCACACTATAACCAACACTGTCATATAAACTCATGCATACTACTACCAATATCAGCTCAAGTTTTATGACTTTTTTGTGTACATATTCTATTAATACTACAACTTGCAGGAATCAGTTACGAAATGCACAGGAAGATGATGTACAGGTTTTGTTTATTGTCCTTAGCATCCACTTCTTATCATGTTTACATATTAAAACTGCATTAAGTAAGTAATTTACTTATTGCCACATCAATAACACAATCACAAAATCTATAATTATCTATCTATCTGTTCAAACAATAAGAATGTGGATTAAGGGGTGTGTACTTTTTATATTTTTGTGAAAACAATTGTGGCAGGTGTCTAGGAATGTCATAAAATACAGTTCAATCATTTTTAGAAATCTTTTTTTTTTTTTTTTTTTTTATTAGCACGGGATATTTCTTTTTTTTTTTTTATAGTAGCACGGCATAATGACTGTCATGTGCCTGATTACCGCACAGTACAAAAACAATGGCGACCACCGAGTGACACACTATCCATCGCCGGTCGCCACTGTCATGCCGGCCTGCGAAATGCTGGATATGCACAGGCTGATCCAGAAACGCGACCCGCAGAAGCGAATCACTATGACGGGCTTTTTCGCCATATAAATGGTGGTTGCGACCCAGTCAGGCTGTAGAACCCTACCACCCCGCAAATCTTTGTCTGTCTGTTTGTTTGAACATCCATCACTGCTAAAGTACTACGATATCATAAAGCATATCCTTGAGTAATGTTTAGCCTTATTTTCATTAACATCCATTTACTCTATCTAAAAGGTATTAAAAGTTCTTGTAATTTTAATGAGGATGGGATTTAAGTATGAGAGAAAAGTAGATAAGTAACTTAATACATTCAAATGATTTTATTTGTCACTGTTTTTTTTACATTACATTCCATGTGGATGGAGTCGAGGGCACAACTAGTATATATAATATCATTACACAGCCCAATCTACTGGGGTAGGTGAACACTAAGGAAGGATTTTTGGAAATCCAACTCGGAAGGTGCGGAAAAAGGAGAGGAAAGTTTTTGTATAATCATTCATTTTCTCTTAGTCTGTTAGTTATTAATTTATTTGATTGCTCATTTTGTACAAATCTATACTAATATTATAAAACTGGAGGTTTTGTTTGTTTAGTTGAATGCGCTAATCTCAGGACCTACTGGGCCGGTTAAAAAAATTCTATCAGTGTTCGATAGCTCAATTACCGAGGGAGGTTATAATATACATCATCACTCTAAGACAAATAGAAACAGAGCAACAATAAAGAGTCTTTCAATATCGTTTTCTTTTTCCTTCTGAGAGCTTCCGCTGCATGTTAGTGTTAGCTCAAAGTAACTATTGTACATGGATGAAGTCGCAGGCAGAAGCTAGTCTCACATAAATATAAAAAAAAAAGTGTAAAAAATAAACAAGTTCAAGAGAATATGAATTGTATTTATGTGCAAATATTATATCATATTTTATTGTAGGACTATCTCAACAAAACAACTGCGAGCATAATTATAAGATGTCAATATCAGCAACACTGTAACTAATTTTATCACATAATTGTTTAAAAGCATTGTGAAACAAACAAATGTTCAAATATGTTTTGGAAATAAATCTTTAAATTCAATAGGCTTCAGGAAAAATGAAATTTTAGTTAATATAATATGTACAGAACCAGCAGCAAGTGAATATTATAAGTACTTGGTGTATGTATACATTTTTCAAATCGCTGCCTCAATGTGTACAAGTCTACGGGTGCATATATACATACAAATAAAATTTGATCTTAATAAAGGCAATGCAGTGATAAATTATATATCCCTGATTATACCTTCTTCCTTAATTTATGGTATAGTGTGTAAGCAATACACTTTTCCGCCAATGTCATGTACATACAAAGTGTGCGGTGTCTGTGGTAGATAGTGTCATAAACTAAAGAAACCAATTAAAAAATGTAATTAAAAAACGAAGATAATTAATCTGTGTTCAAACCGAGTTATTGTATGTTTCCCACCAATATAAATATAGGCGTACTTAGATACATATTGATTAAGAAATAGACAATCTGATTAAAATTTGATTTTGTTAATTTTTATAAATGTTAATGTACAAGACATGTTAAAGAGGTATTCACTAAAGCTAAGACAGACGTAAGGTTTTTAGGACGGGGAATATAAGGAGGAAGGACATGAAATAGGGAGAATCTGTTTCTCAAAAAATTAAAGAATATATGATCTGGAGATCCGTCATCTAGACCGCATTCGCAGAGAAAATGGTCCCCAATCCTTAGATTATACCTTATTTCTATACCGAAGTCAAAAACATAAACAGACAACCATTTTTGCCTCAGAAGCATACTTCTAATATTTGATTTTTTCAACAAATTCATACATAAAAATGTTAGAATACAATACCATTACTTTAATTATAATTTATGTGCATTTTTTTGTTGATAAAATGTATTATTTATTAACTTTCTAACCCAAGTTCTACTTTGTTTTTTTTTTAACAGAATAAAAATAATAAAATAAACCTGAAGTGAAATCATACAAAAATAAAATTACCTGAACAGGATCTCTATCGGAGCGATCGGACTCGCTGCCATGGGAATCGTATTCAGACTCCTGTTGACCATCCTGCAAACAATTCTCAACTTTCAACAACTGCATGCTACACAGCAAAAAACGTTGTTTACAAATTTTACGTGGCGTTCTAAAATTAAAGTCCAAACAGAACGACGACGGTTCAGCGAGTGGAGCCCGATCATGACCTCAATTTAACGAAAAGAAATGTACATTCCGACACGCGAGAGTTACGGGAGAAAGTATCAACGTAATACTTTTAGCGCCAAAACGAAAGTATAGTTAGTGACAGTCCAAACTTACGTTCAAAGAGTTACTGTTCTCGATATCTTGCGATCCATCCGAGTATTCACCCGAATCATCATGTTCCCGTGTTCTAGCCACGGACGTCATATTGGCGTCCTCTCTAGTCACTTGTAAAACCTCCAGATTGACGGCTTGAATTAAATATTACTTGATAATAAAAGCCTACGTACAAATCACTCGCTTTTTGTAAGAAAGAGAATTAGGAAAAATACCCTCTCGTTTTGACAAAAATCAAATGAAAGATCAAAGAACGTCAAAACAAGCTAGGGAATCAGTCGGCCATAAAAAATATATAGCGTTTCGTGTCACCTGATATTTAATGTTCATCCATTTTGGTTTTATTTATAAAGTAAGCTTATGTACCCTATAATATATTAAAAACGATTTTTTTTTACCAATGCAAGCTTCGTTTTAAAGTTAGTTAGTAGTAGACTCATTCTGTGAAAGGTGTAAATAGGACAAGTTTTGTTATTATAGCCTGACAACCAAACACATCAACGTAAAACGAAACGGTTTTCAGAATCACACCGTAAAGATGACATTCTTATTACTTAAAAAAGTTGCAATATATATAAATTTAAATTGTATTCAAAGACATTTGACATATATTTTTACACTTAATTAAAATTTAGAAAAAAAATGGACTATTCTGTTACATAAGAAATGGGTACAAAAGAAAAGATGTTTTGCATGTAAGCATAATTGAAACGTATTCGTATCATATAACGTTTTTGACAGATGACACCACAGAATAATATTACTCCTTGACACTGACGTTAACAGCTATGTTGTTTTATTTTGACTGGGTTTGATTTTTGTCCAAAAGTAAATACGAAACTTAAGTTTCTAATAAGTTTAGAATAAAAACGTTTTCGAAAAATACATTATGGAAAGGTACGTTAGTTCCGTCTATCTATAACCTCTATACCTATATAACCTTAATTATCGTTAAAATTAAAAAAAAATGTTTTGATTTGTAGTGCGAGTAATTCTACTTCTGAAGATACGAAGACAGTAAAGCTACTAGCTAAGGGTTTATTAGAATTATATGAGCCGCCACTAACTACTATCAACACTCATTTAAAAGAATTAACGTAAGTTTTATTTATTTTATCCTAGTAATTAATAATCGTTATTTAGGTTGGAACAATTGATTAGAATTGCAACATTTTCATTTTATTATTATTTTAATTATTTACTCTTTTATTTGAGAACTTCTTGAAACTACTAGTTTTCCAGTGGACGAAATTCAACCCTTTTTTTTTTTTTTTTTAACGGGGGGAAATCCCTTATGGATACACCACCCTCCCGGGGGAGAGGGTGGGTTATGTCCGAGTCGCACGGACTAAAACCCCACGGTGTACGTCTGCCGCTATAGTTGGGGCGGCACGAGATCTCTATAGACTTCATCGTGCCGCCCCAGCGGTTGGCCCAGTAGCGGAAGCGCCGCCGCCGGGCCCCGTCTTGTTAGGAGACAGCCGGGTACACACCGGCCGTCTCCTCCTTCCGCCGGACCTGTGCAATGGAAAGATGGGTCCCCCGACCCATCCGCCCCGGTCCAGCTATGGTGGGAGGAGGCGATCAAACTGCCGCCTCCTCCTGCCTGTCCTCCGTTGGCGGAGAGGGTCACTTTGAGGATCTTGCTCACGAACCCTCTCCGCCGCCTCCTTCTGCGAGACGACTTCCTCGCAGAAGGCGGCCATTGCGTTCCACACTTCCTCACTGCCGAGCATGGCCGCAACCACGCTCGGCAGTGACAGATCTTGCCCTACCGCCGCAGCCAGAGTGCGACGTTGCTCCTCCCACGCAGCACACTCAGACAGAGTGTGCTGCGCGGTGTCCGGGTCAACGCCGCACTGATGACATACGGCAGTCGGCTCCCTGCGTGCTATCCGGTACAGGTACCAACCGAAGCAACCATGTCCGGTCAGGACCTGCACCAGTCGGAACGTCAGGGAACGAAATTCAACCCTAGCGAACTTAATTTTGTAGTGTCGATTATTGAGGTTTTATACCAAAGAGTACAAATGTTGTACATTAGTAAACATGGCTTGGCATTAGAAAGTCGCATCACGAATTTGGGGTTGTTAAGGCTTGTTTTTTATAGAGGTTGGTTACCCCTTTCAAAAGACACCCCTCCCCCCATCCCGTGCAGATGCATAGTTTTTTTTAAATATGTGTTTGTAGTTACTGTAATGGAAGGTAATTGTTTCTTCAGATGTGCGTTTTTAAGGTTTATAATACTATAATTTTGTTGTTTTATACATATTTATTGTTGTTTTATAATTGCACACTATTATATCAGAGAAAAAAAAAAACGAAAAATGAAATATAAATTATTTCTATGACGTAAAATGGAACATTTCCAGATCTTGTATTTTTTGTTTTATTTCTACTATGTTTAGTCCAAAACTCAACTGTCTCAATCTTAGAAAAAATTATAATATAAATGATTTGTATGATCATAAAGCCTCTCCACACATAACACAGGCGAGCAAGCATATGGAGCAAGCGAAATGATCAGAGCAAATCCAACTAAATAAAAGTCACATTAGGTGAATAGAGGAATATATCAATATTATTTTTGAAGATATTTTTATTCTCTATACTCAAAGTTCGACCTCTGGCCGAGCACTCGAAAATATAAATAGGCAGAGACAGAACGGTTAAGTACTTTTTTGTCTTCTGCTTATTAACCTTTTTTTTATATATTTCTTCTTACACTAGCTAATGTTATAAACTAAAAAAATTATTTATTATATATAATATAAATTAATATAAGTCTTCATTTTCTGTTCATTCTTTTATGATGCCTTGAAATAAAATGTAATTGTATGTAATTGTTTTATTTCTAAATTAGTTTTGAAAATTATTTTATAAAGTAATAAGTATAAATTATTGAAATTTATCTTTATTTTAAAAGTATAATTATTTTGAATTTCATTGGGTTCGGCTTATATTGTAACAATCTTATTGTATGGTTGATTAATATAAAAAGGACCACTATAGGAGAAAGACTCTCAAGACATGCCTTTTTTTCACATGTCACTGTCAAGGTTGCTATGTATTTCATAAAAAACTGATATCCTTGCACATTAGAAAAACAAATGTTTTTGTTTTAGTATGTTTAGGACAACTGAATGATCATAGATAGGTATAATAAGTTTTATATGAAATAAATAGGGAGGATAATAGTAAAGTTAATTGCCTAAAACCTACTGCTATCATATTCATTTGTCTAAATTATTTAATATTTAATTTGATTTAATTAAGTACTTAATGTAAAATATTTTTTCTAACCTAAAAGTATAAATACAATAGATAAATTGTAAACTACATGGTTAAGTAAAAAAGACGTTCTTAGGAATGAAAGAATAATTTAATAATACATTTTATATAAAAATTGTAATTTTACATTACATAATTTGTTATTATTCAAATCTTGTAATAAATCCAGTATTTTTTAAAAACTTATTCTGCCAAAATGTATGCTGACCTGTGCATCATAAGGTCTACTTTCGTTTGTATGGAGCTTAAATCCTTATGGTTTTCGGTACTGGAGTGGTTAAGTAATTAATTATAATCGATTTTGACCATTTAATGATCACTAGTGTATTTTAATTTACAGAGAAAAACAAGAGGCTGTACATAATATGATCACATCTGAACGACAGAGGTTAGAAGATCTTCAGAATGATGCTATGCTCGATGCTTTGGTGAGATACCTGTACAAAATATTATTTAAATATTTCACCCATTCCATTACATAAATACTATTGCACATTTATTGAAATCATTAACGGAACCCTGATAATGATAGTCATAATATTTTTTTGGCTATGATAAAATATGTAAAATGCCATAAATTCATTATTGCAACAATATACTTACCAGGTTGTACCAATTCAGTCAATAATATTTGAATAAATATATAAGATCATGACTATCACATCCACCTGTAAGAATCCCACCACAGGACCACAGGCCTTGTACCAATGGATGGTATTTGCGTAATCACTACACCAGCCCATTACATATTGGCAATTTCAACTTCCGAGAAGTCCTCAGTCCTGTGTATATTGTTCCCACATACTACAAAACCAATTCTCGTTCGAAGGCAAAAACTAGTTTGATGAATTAAATTTTGATGTTCATATTAGGGTGCTTTCAGTTTAGACGATTTGTGTCTGACTGCTGCCTTACGATCGATACACCGTTTTATGAGTGGGTGTCTTACTACATCCGGACAACAGTAGTACGACCTAAAACTAACGTCTAATTCAGAGTGCGATGCGGTTGCAGTCCAACTGTATTTTAGTGATGGAACCAATACTTGCGTTTGGTTCAGCTATGGATTCAGACCAGAAAGGGTTACTGACGATGCTGGTCTTTTTAAAAAAAAACCATTGCAGAAATAAATGATTAGCTGGATATTCTTTCATTTTTATTTTTCAAAATTGTATTTTTTTTACATATATCTTCCAAAGTCTGTTATTCTGTATAAGATTAAAATAATCATCATATTTTGAGTTTCATACAGTGGGCCAAACCTAATTTACCTCTACAATTTTTTTTATTTTTATGTCATCCATAGTAAGAAAGTAGGCAAAGTTATTTATTTTACAACATGCAAAACTCGATGTGTCCTCCTCACTAGCAAATCAAAAAAGAGGCAAATCGCTTTCGCGATTTTGTATGAAAAATATAACCGGCCGTGTGCAGTGCGCTAAACACCTTACTCTCGTGCGGCAGCAATCCGATACCAACCGTTTAAATCGAAAGCGCCCTTAGAGCCTTTGCAGGGCCTACATAGAATTGGATATTTTTGAGTTTAAAATAACAATTGATTAATGTATAATACGAATTAATAATATAATTAATAAAAATAGTGATATTAAATCAATAAGTTAACACAAAAAAAAGTTTCTTTTATTCCACAGTAGTTATGGGTTTTTACTACCTTATTAAAAGCGGTTGCGATCCATTCAGGTATAGACACTTTACCAACCCTCACTTTTTTTACCTTTACAG
The DNA here is from genome assembly GCA_015888305.1 of Antheraea pernyi. NCBI lineage: Eukaryota > Metazoa > Arthropoda > Insecta > Lepidoptera > Saturniidae > Antheraea > Antheraea pernyi. Next base: position 312,626 of record MU158993.1, read on the forward strand.
TTGGCAGACATAGCTACAAATAGGGAGAAGCTTGTCTCAATATCAAGCTCGATGATGAGTTTGCACAAAAGAGTACAATCTTTACAAGTAAGTCATTTTCATGGGGCCTTAATGTTTCTATGATAAAAGAATGTGGTCATCAGCTAATTTTTAGGTGTGGAACTTCTATGCTGTTTAAACTCCTCCCTTACATCTTAGAAGCAGTAATGATTGGTGGCTTAAAAGGCGTGTTCGTGTCGCCATCTATCGATAAAATATAATACTAAAATAAATGAAGTTTTTTTTGTGAAGTATAGTTAATAATATGTTTCTATATTATCATATTTATTATCTACAGAATTAGATATATGATTAGATTAGAAATATATACTTTGCATACAACATTTCTTTGTAAGCAATGCCATCTGTTTACTTCTCCTCTCCTGCGCATGCGAGTCAAACTGCTCGCCCCCGCTTTATGACGGTAAAACATACATCACTGAACGCGTAGTACTTATAAAATTCATAATTTCTTAAAACTTTAATAATTGTGTATTAAACGAAGCTACTGTGATATGTTTTTATATTTACAGGGGTTAATTGACTAAAATCAAAAAGTAAAAAAAATTAACGAAATCTGTACACCCTGGAATCAATCATTTTTAGAAATGTCTTTTTGTTTGAACACGTGCCACTGCTAAGGTACACGATAAAACCTTACCAAGAAAATCATAAAGCATATTCTCGAGTGAGATTTAGTCTTACTTCATTAAAATCGTTTTGATCTATCAAAAGTTATTGTAATTTTAATGACGACGCGATAGATAACTAATGGACTTAACATATTCAGATGATTTTATTTGTCACTATTTTTTACATTAAGTTTCACGAGGACGGAGTCGCGGGCACAGTTAGTATGTATAAAATATTACACAGCTCAATCTACCGGGACTAGGGCTGTGAAATAGAGGTTCCTTCTACACTATAGGTGAACACTAAGGAAGGATTTTTGGAAATCCAAGTAGTATGTATATATATAGCTATTATAAAATAATGTTCGTATCTATTTACTATTAGTTTTAAGCGAGCCTTGAGTCAATTTATATATTGTATCTATATTTCAGACAAGGGCAGCAAATGTTGAGAAGGCAGCTAGAAACAGAACAAATCTAACGAAACCATCAACAAGTTAGTAAGGCAGGATTCCAAAGAAACATAATCTATATCATTGGTTGACAATATATCTAAATGGAAAATCAAAGCCTATAGTGATGCTAAATGAATACTAGAATTAAGGAACAGGAAGAAGATGTGAAAGTTGCTATTTTATCATATCATTCCATGTGAAGACTATTTTTTCTATCATATACGTAAGGATATTTAATCTATATATATATTGCCGTTTGTTTGTAAGCGTATAACTTCAAAAAAGCGGCACCTAATGAGTTAATTATATTTTTGTGGTTAAATTTTTGACTCAAAAATCTCCATACTATTAATATATGTAACAGAGACGTAAAACAATTGGGATATCTTCAAAATTCTTGACAGAATTGACACATTAAGAAAAAGAAAAAAAACATATATGTACATGTAAAAATCGAAATGATGTTTGTCCACGATGAACTCCGAAACAACTCAACTGATCTTCATGAAAGTTGGCATTTATGTATAATTTAATGCAACTTGAGAGATATGATAATTTATATTTCGATTAATGGCCTCAATTTAAAAAAAATAACAAATTAAATGATTGTCTATGTTGATTATTGTTATTAAATATAAGTTTTATCAGTCTCGAACAGATGGCGCTTTATATTATTTTATTGACAGATAACAATAGGACCGACTCCAATAGATATCTCATAGATGGCGCCACAAAGAAACACTATCATAATTTTAATTCAACATGTAGTAACTGAGCCACAGCAACGCGTGGCCCCGACAGCTAGTATATCTTCTTTATATATACATTTCTTCTGTACGTGTGTATGTCACTGAACTCCTCCTAAACGGCTGGACCGATTTTGATGAAATCTTGTGTGCGTGATCCAGTGTATCCGAGAATTGTTTAAATTCACAATTGTACCCGATAGGTGACGCTGCGGTTGATTTTTAGGATTTCTTTTTTATTATCAAGGCAGGACAACGTCCGCCGGCCCCGTTAGTTATATTATATATGTTCAGTTATCAATTTATACAATTACATTGTCATACTGTAAAAGTGAATATTTGATTTCATTTTATTGGTTAGTACACACGTACTAAGCCGGGGGGTAGACAGCTAATCTATATTATAAAGAGGTAAAGTTTGTGAGTTTGTGACGTTGTAGGGGGTAATCTCTGGATCTACTAAACCGATTTTGAAAATTCTTTTATCAATAGAAAGCCACGTTATTTATGAGTGTCATAGGCTATATATTAACCCGGAAAAATGGAAAGACCTCTGTGGTAGTCGTTATTGTAAAGTAAGTCGGAGAAAAAACGGTCGAACAAAAACGTTTATTACGAACTCTGCCTTAACGATGAAAGATATATGATTGAGTTCTAGAGAAAAGTCGTAGTGCTTGATAATGCCTACAGAAAATTCACCGACAGCATATGTGTAACTTTTATGTTTAAGTCACAAAAAGTGGTTTCTTATGAACGTTTACCGCCCAACAAAATGGGAACGGGTCAGCTAGTTTTCTATATTAACTCGATAAATATTTCAAGGCAACTGCTGTATATTCTTTATATCATTAAAACTTATTTAACCGGAATTTCTACCGAATTTTTTGCAGTTTTTATTATATCAAACTTAAACTTCCGATCGGGCAATAAGTTGTTTGTTGTATTGTTTTGTTATATTATTCATATATTTTATTGGAATTTCTTTATATCTAAGTTAAGCTATAAACAGGTAATAAGATAAGAATGAATTAATGAATATGTATACATTCCTTTATAATTATGGTACCAGCAGGTATTCAATTTTTCGTATCCATTTATTGAAATGGAACTTCTTATTGCACGGTAGGGAAAAAATATCGTTATATGTCATGCGTTACGTTAACGTAAGGTAGGTATGTATTTGTGTGTATGTATAAGTATTTGTTTTTAATACATAAAAGCTAAAGAAGTTTCACTTCCACCGTGCGTACATACTGATACACACTTTTTTTTTAATTATACACATCAATACTTTTAGTAATACAGTGTAAACTTTTTATAGCGAAACTTAAAGGGTCCAAACTTTCTTTTTTCTCGATATAAAGAGATTTCGTTAAAAATAATTTCCAACATAATTTATATCTCCCTTTTTATACTGCAACGGTATCAAATAAACTTTTTCGTCCACATAACGCTTCCTTTTAATGGTACTGACCAAAATTTCCTAACGACCTAACTTAAGACTAATAACAATTGATACGAGTAATGACTCATACAGTAACGTAAGTAGTTTTAAACGAGCCCTATTTATAAAGCTTTTGAGGAAGTTATCTTACTGCTGCATTATATCGTAGTATTGAAACACGCGACCTGTGATTTAATAGTCACTATCTCCTAGGGACATAAATATTTGGTGGCACAAGCTGGGACACTTGTAATTCAGGCCCCGTATCATTATATGACTGATATTGTGGTAGCTATGACGCTGAGCTCTTGACAGTTAACAATAACAAAAGCAAGGCGGTCCCCGTCCGTCTCTCTAAACAGAACGTGGTTGCGACCACGCCCGCGTAACCACAGATTACGTCGTGGTAGCTTGCCTGCGAATTTCTCTCCCGCACACCCGTCGCGACCGCCTCAGCAGCGGCTCAAGTGGAGCCATCAAGCAAGCTATCACGATACAGTGACACTGAAAATTTTCAATCACTAGTTGAACTATACAACACAGATCACCCCCATATACGTATACAGGTGTACAAGTACACATATTGTGGAAGATTTTCCCCCCTTATTTTTGAACTGGCTTAGTTTAGATTGGCATATTCGGAGCCTTTTGAAACTAATAACAAACAATAATGCCGATGATAATTACTGTAAATATTTACCGTAATTTTGACAATGAACGTACTTATTCGTAATAAAGAAATATAAAGATGCGCTACAAAGAGCGTATATATATTATATATGGTTTTAGATAAACCAACCAAATTGAACTAGTTTCTACTTTACAGTAAGGTTTTCGTTAAACGAAGGAGGTTATGAAGAGAATAATGCACTGTATTCAAATTCTGGGTTTTGGCAACTAATTTTAATTTGTGTTATAATAATAGGTAATCCCATGAGAGAATGTGAATTTGTTCCTTTACATGGATGTCATGGTTTGGAAAAAAAAATGAGTGCGTGTAACTGTCACACGCGATTACAGTAAAACTTCTTTGGCGTTATAACAGTAGCTAATAGATGGCACTACAGATAATGAAGCTTTAATTTAATTTGTTACTTACATTCAAACCAGATGGCAGCACGGTCGCGCGACCATATATACATAATTAATTCTATTGTATGATTTTTATTACTATTCAATATAATTTTTTTTTTCAAAGAAAATTCATTGATTTGTTTATAAACTATTTATTGACAAAAGCTGTAATATTGAAAAATCGGATGGTAAAGAAACGTGACGCCATATTGCCGTAACGGACTTCCGTTGCATTATCGTCCAGTTACCTCCTAGTCGCGCCTAAAGAAGTTTAACTTCAATAAAGAAAATTAGACTATGTATAATTTAATTAAGTCATATAATATTTACTAGAAAAAAAAATGTATTTAAATGTTTAATATAATTTAACTTTTCTTTGTATTAATACTATGACTTTGTCTTCTTATATTATGCATTCTATGTTTACATAAAAGGGTTCGTGTGTATTTTTGTTCATAGAACTTAGTTTTGTGGACCTTAAATAAATAAATAAATTAATTACAATACATTAAAAATTAAATATATGTTATTTTAATTAAGTTTAAAAGAATTAAAAAAAAACATATTTTGAGATGGCATTAATCTATAAATATATAAATATCGCATTTTGTATAATAAATTTGTCCACCCGTTACGAAAGAATTGGTAAATAGTACCTCTACCTGGTGAACGGTACTTGCAACTCAATTTTATAACACTTTGTTACTACGTAAAACGTATTCATTATTGTCGCTTGAGTTAATGTAATTTATTTATTTAGTTGCATATACGCAAGTGACAAATCAGTTCTTATATTTCTTTAATACACTAGCGGGGCCTGCGGACGTTGTTGCGCCCTCATAATAAGAAAACAACTTTGACAAAGTATGTACCTAAGCCTTCCTTATGAATCACTTTATCTACTGGTGCAAACTGCATAAAAATCCGTTGAGTAGTTTTTGAGTTTATCACGAATAGATAGACAGATGTAGCAGAGGACTGTTTTTATAATATGCAGTGATATTATATGATATATACTCAGTTCAACAATATTTAGACATATATGTTAAATATTTTGCTGGTAATAAATACACTGGCATGATGTTAACAGAGATGACGGATAAGGCGAGACTGACCTGGTTAAAAATATGTTAAAACAAGTTTATCGCCTTGATAACTAAATACTATTGAATGTATATTTACTATTGTAAAATAAAATGTCAAATAATTTAAAGTTGTATTGAAAGGTATTTAGTATAGAAAAAATATTGTATAAAGCTCCATCTGTTGGGCATACGTATAACTAAGATTATTGCATGATAAAATTTATTAAATAATGATTTGTCACGTGATTCATGATTTTCTATCACTGTTATTTTTTCAAGTCGATACTCATGTGTATCAAGGAGCTAAAAACACATTAGGTCAGGAATCCTTTGAAAATATCTCTTTTATAATAATATATATCTGCGATAGAAAAAAACGCAGGTCAATCGGGAGTCCTTTACCAAATATATATTCTTTTAAATATAGCTATTTTTTTCCGGTGAAATAGCAGTAGGTAATAATTAACTTCACTGTTATCCAGTTATAATAAAGTAATTATCATTACGATATTCGGTTTACACATAAAATAACAAAGACAAACTTATTTGAATTCTCGAGAACATATGTCAATGTTATGTTACCATAGACAAAATAAAAGCGAGGGAACAGTAAAAAACCATTAACTGATATAAATGTTTTATTCTCTATTAAGCAGTGAGATATGTGATCTAATACTAAAACTTATTTATTAATTAATTAAAAACTATATCATAATAAACATTGTTAAGTTATAATATACTTAAGAGGAATAAGTTTTCAAGTTTTCACTCCATAATTAATATGGCAGTTCAGATTCACAAAAAACAGTACAGTGTAGAAATACTGTATAATAAATACGATGTTCATTATAATTTGTTTTATTTGAACGTCCCAATTTTTTTTTTTTGTTTATCGTAAGTACCAGATACCACCTATCTCATATTACTATTACATAAACTATTCAATGTTAGATATGATCTAAATATAGTGTTAAGACATGGCTAGGTCAATAGCGTGATAAGTTCGAAAAAAAAATCATAATATGGCCATGCAAAAATATATGGTCTCTATTTCTTATTTAGTAGCTCAAATGAATACGTGCTATCTTATTTAAAATAAAATGTTACATGTAATATTTATCAAAACGTTACAACAATATACAGTTAAACCTCGATAAGTCGTAAATCTCCATAACACTAAAGAGATACTTATATCTTCAGGCACTAACGCGTCCATTAATCTTAAATATTATCAGCTCTCGATGAGCCGAAATTACTCCTTGAAGTTCGACTTACCGTGGTTCTTATGTATAACCTCTTTTATTATTCAGTAATTGTTAATAACAGACTCAAAATTTTATATCGTTTAGTATTATTTTTAAAGTTTTTCCTTACATTGTAATAAAATATTTATATTTAAAGTTTACAATTAAAGTTCAAATAACCTCTTAAATATTTAATTATAGTCCATGAGTGGACAAGTTATACATAACACTACGTAAATAGTCAAGTTCAAAATATAATTATTTCTTACTTTAACTAATCGGTCGGAGATCGTACTCTAAAATATTATAATTTTAACTTCGACTTAAAACTAACATCTAAGATTTTGGATAACGTTGGATAAAGAAAAAAATACTAAGTAATGTTTTGTGGTAATTAATTGTATATAAATGTAATTTGTAATTCCTTGACCTTCAATTTATAGTAATCATAATAAATAATAATTTTCTTTTATACTGCTGTAAACCAAAATTAATGAAAATTTAATTTATTTTCATATCCAAGCCAAAACTGCAATGGTGTCACTTTCATTGAAACCAGAAACCTTTCCAAAATATTTATTGGTCTTCCCCGTGATCAACTTATCTCTCTACATCTATTCCTTCTAATACCTTACACAACAATTTATAATTAGTATTTGACATTTTTACGGTCAGGTATCGCTCCCGACTGAGTGACACCCGGAGCGGAAGAGAATCACTGCCAGCGCCTACCCTTTCATTTATTATACCACTGGGTCAAATATTAAGCACTTTATTAATGCAACTCGTGCTTGCCAAAAAATAGTAATATCATAAAGTCCCAAAGATTCACGACCGTTACCCAAAATCCCTAGTGATGTTTAACAAAACAACACCCCTTTTAGTGTTAATCACCCTGGTGGTAACGCAGAGGGGTATGATCAAGTGAGTCTGATGTTATTTCCTCTGGTAGGCCTCGGTGACGTCACTCAGGACGGTCACCACGAACGACTCGATGCCGCACTCGTTGGAGCCGCGGGCGATACGGAAGTAGCCATTTTCTCCCCATCCTATACCCCAACTGTTGGCAACGATCTGTTTCGGAGAATTGTGTGTTATTAGTTTATTCCATAATATAAATTAAGCTCGAGCTGTTACACAATTACCAGGTGAAATATTAAACACTCGCAGTATTCTAGGATATGATACTTCATGGTCACATTTAACATATAAAATAATATCAAAACAAATACTAATAAACAACAAAGAGAACCTTAGTTAAAGTTCGTTCTAAGAATTTCAAAAGTTTGGGTACAAACTAAATAAACCTAGGTTGAATGACCGGTGACAAAACCTGCGAGGGGTGACCCTCGAAGTTAATAATCTTCGAAAATACAACGGATAATAAAGCCTTTTCTCGTTCAAACTTGTTGGTCAACAAATAAATTGGTCGTTGATCCCACGTTTTTCACTGTTCACTTTCACTTCGCCCAACGGTCATTGACACCGCACAAAGACGTTTATTGGATTTCATATAATTTTTGTATTTTTCTAAATAATTAGGAGAAATAATAAACACCTATTTTTTATCGATTTCGAAGGAGAATTGAGTGCACAGCATCCTCTATAAATATTGCTACTGTCTAAACTTTCACCTGATATATTGGAATAATTTTATGTAATTTCCACGCGAAAGACTTACCCAATATTTATCACCCCTTTCCTCGCCCCATCCTACTATCCTCACGCTGTGCTGACCCTGGAGCACGTTGTCGCCGTGTCTCGTATGACGGTAGATGCCATCGTGGTAGTGGAAGAAATCTTGATACACCGTCATTATAGCTGGAAAACGTATTCCCGAATCGTATATTGTTCTAGTTTAGGAAAGGAAACGGCCTAGATTACCACGAGTACACAGTGGTTTGTTGGGCATTTTCAGGGAAAAGGCGTTACTGTTGTGGTTGTGTTTTGGTTTTTATTTTGTGTTACTTCTTCTCTGTATTGAATATTTGGATTGTGTAGTACTTCCTTATAATATTTTAGCGTATTATTTAATTTTTTAAATTGAAATTGTCTACGATTTAGCGTATACTGTACCAGCTTTTAAATGTCAATATGCATAAAGTTTCTTTCTACATAGTATTTATTTACGTGTTATATTGGTTGCTAGCTATCCATAAATGAATAAATAGGTAATAAATAATATAGCACTGGCATTCTATACTTTTTATATTATGCTTATTGCTTTAATGCCATTCGCTTGATCCTTCAGCGCAAAAAAAGTCAACAATTAGGCTCTCATTCTTTATTTTATGCACGATAGATTCGTTCCTTTAGTTTTTTCGAATTCGCTCACGATCCCTTCCATTCATATGGATTTTGTACCTGCTTTTTTGATCAAATTAAATTTGACTAAGCGAAACCTGATTTTATTTTCGACATGAGAACAGAAAAACATCGACCGTCCTCAAATTACGAATCGCAGACCTTGAAAATGCACGCTTAGGGCACCATTTTAAACATTACAACATCCTAAAATTTTGTTATCCTAAGCCATCTGGAATTAAATTTACATCGTATTGTGTTAAAGGTTCCACTGGAGGAGTGTACGTGTTTTTTGGAAATAAAAACTTCTTTACAGCGTTGAGCGGTATTTAAGGCAGGAGATAAATTAATATTTTCTCGTCATGACATGCAACGTCAGCATGATCGGCCGTATTACGCTTGCGCGGCTTACGTCAGACTAGCGACGCGTACTATAGGGACCTGTGTACATGTAACATTGATATATTGCAGTTCATCATACGTTTGATTGATTAATAGACTTTATAAAAATGTATATAATTATTGCTCCGAGTGCCAATAAATATGAAAACCACACTAATGTTAATAATTTCAATAAACAAATTCTGAAATATAAATATTGTCATTCACGCTATAGTTAATATAAAGATTCAAGAGAGATCACATTTATTTCATTGTTTTGAGTTTTCACTTATCGGCAGTCCTTATGGCACTGCCTCGACTTTTTTTTATTAAATAACTAGCGGTCCAGGCAGACGTTGTCCCGCCCAGATTATAAAACCGTGGCTAATTATATACTAAAACGTTCCTCGTTAATCACTTTATCCACTCGTGAAAACCGCATGAAAATCCATTCGGTAGTTTTTGAGTTTATCGCGAACAGACAGGCAGACAGACGCGGCTGGGGACTTTGTTTTATAATATGTAATGATATATATGTAATTTTGTATACATTACATGGTTTAGCGTCTGACCACAAACATACCCCATGTCAAATGACGATGTATACCCATAATATTAACGCGCTTAACTTATAGGACTGACTCACGTGGGGTGGTAGGGTTTAGAAGCCCGATTGGGTCGCGACGACCATGCATATGGCGAAAAAGCCCGTCATAGTGATTCGCTTCTGCGGGTCGCGTTTCGAGATCAGCCTGTGCATATCCAGGCCGGCATGACAGCGGCGACCGGCGATGGATAGTGTGTCACTCGGTGATCGCCATTGTTTTTGGATTGTACTGTGCTTACCATCAGGCACAGTGCAGTCATTTTGCCGTGATACAATAAGAAAAAAAAGTACAGCTGTCGGAATAGTCTAGAGTCGTGGCTATTCGTCGGACTATCATTGGACAAAGCCCTACGATCCTGGTATTTGTAAGGAGCATCTATTCTAATTGATGTGACTTTAATTAAAACACCGGAAGACTTTCAATCTATAGAGAAATATAATTATGACAGAGACATGAGTGAGTTCGCGGGCGCTGGGTCTATATGCTCTAGATACACTGCCTCAAATTGACACAATTATATTATAAGACCGAGTCCACGCGGAAACGCAACTGAAATATGTAGCCTCGGGCTCACTACTGTAGGAGTCTAGACTGATTGGGACAGTGTATCAATAAGACTATTGAGTGCGAAAAATTAACTATATATTTCTAACTTAACATATCGTTAGTAAGTATATATACACAGATCATTCAATTGTTTGAACATTGTTTTTATCGTCTGTATCATGGCGAGTGTTCTGAAGAGCTGTTTAATCTCATTCCATCTTCTCCTCTCCACTATAGAACTACACAGGCGGGTACGCGTCTCCACAGTTTCACAGTAGCAACCATCCCGCCAAGAACGAAGAAGGTCGAAAGCTCTTATTTTTGTCGTACTGTGAAGATGTGGAATCGTCTCCCAGCCAGTGTGTTCCCTTTCTCTTACGACATGGGGTCCTTCAAACGAGGCGTGAAGAAGTACTTTTGCAGGTCGGCATGATAGCGATGACTGTCATTGCTATTTAACACTGACAGTCGCCGTTATTTATAGATTGTACTGTACTTTCCATCAGGTACAGTGCAAACATTATGCTGAACCAGTTTAAAAAAAACATATTTTATTTACAATAAATTTAGACGTTTCAGTCAGCCTGCCAAAGACGATGACATACTCGGTAGCTACAAATACATAGAGTCGGCCAGTACAATATCCTTAGAATATTTTCCGTCATTAAAATTCAGGAACATTGAAGAAGAACGCACCATCATCGATTCATTATAACCAGTTTTTGAACCTCAAAGCATCATAAATCAGCATTGAACGAAAGAAACTCCTTAAAAAAACCTCGCCATATTTCTAAAATCAGTTGTTAGAACTATATCCTTATCTATGAGATTCTTTAAATTCTTTAATGACTAAGATCAAATACTATAATCTCAAAGCACTCAGTATTATCAAATCAAAGTGTCGCATGGTGTTGTTGTTCCGTTTTATTTTATTTGCACGAGTAATTCAGGCCGATAGTGGAATCTTGTACAAGGTTTGTCGACAAAATAAATAACTGAACAGCTGTGCGAACACATTTTATTCAATTTAGTCCATGGGAAAGTTTGGAAAACATGACAGGCATTGAGAAAAATTACTAAGACGCTGGTTCCAAAACCTTATTTTAACAAACTACTTAAATTTATGTGGCAAATCGTAGCTTTAATTTATCTCACTATATAATTGAGTTGAAGGAGCATTATTTGCATGCTCTATATACTGAAATTACTATAATTTTTGAAATGAAAACTTCTTAAGACCCATTGTGATTTGAAACTCAATAAGACGAAAAAACGACATTAAAAAGAGACAAACATATACATCTATAGGATATAACGTGCGAGAGAACGAGATAGAATACATTATACAGTGTTTGATAAATTCATTCTCCTCATTGTATATTGCTCTACATAATACTTGCTCTCTTCCGAGCGTTATACGTGTGTGTATGTGTTTGCATGTGCGCATTATGTAGCCTTGGGAAAAGCTAGTATATATAAAAAAACAAATATCACAAACCTTGCACAGGGCCGGATTCCATGATATCGTACATGACATCCTTCTCACTCTTTAGCCTGCCGGGAGGTCCGACCTTGTATCTGGAGGTACGTAGATTCACGGCCGGCTTGCACCTATCATCCAGCAGGTTACCTCTCGGCTTGAAAGGACAACGTGTCTTCGTCGCCTTGTACGGGAAACAATCTTCGTCTACCAGACTAGAGAAAACACACTATATTTTTTCATTCCATTTTTTAAACAATATCACATATATATTAATATCTTTATTCATATACAATAACGATTTGGACGTGCATAGTAACCATGCGCAGAGCCAAGAAAAGGACTGACTCTTCAAGCTGCCGGAATACACCTATATATGTTTGGCTACAGGTTCTCATGTAAATGTTTGTAACTAGTCAGTATTAGGTATTAGAAAAAGCCGATGGCTAGCTATAGTTTCATAACGACCGCCGACTTTTACCGCCTTCTAGACGTACGAGTACATCGATCGACAAGAATCCGACACTACGTAAAAGGGGCGCATCTAACTACAATGGGAGAAAAGTCGAAAAATACGCAACTTGCGTATTTAGCTAAGTGCGTCTAACTAGTTTGACAAAGGTTAATTGTAGTACAGAAGATTTTAGGTGGAAATAAATATTGGCGTAGTTGATAGCGTGTTCGGACACCGCGTCGATGAACGTAGGTTCGAATCCTAGCAACTAACCTAGCAATTTTGGGTGTAAGGGGTGTCGAATAACATCATAAGACTTGAAACACCCAAGCCAACCTCATCTGCACGTGGTGTACGCTGCTAAATAACGAACGAGGCAATGGCGAAAGCGGGGTGGTTGGGTTTTAGAGCCTGACTGGGTCGCAACCACACAAAAAAGCCCGTCAAAGTGGTTCGCTTCTGCGGGTCGTGTTTCGGGATCAGTCTGTCCATATGCAGCTTTTCGCAGGCCGGCATGACAGCGGCGACTGGCGATGGATAGTGTGTCACTCAGTGGTTGCCATTGTTTTTGGATTGCACTGTGCTTACCATCAGGTATAGTGCAGTCATTGTGCCGTGCTACAAAAAAAACTATTTTGGAGCTTTCGGTGATGGAATGTATCGTGATAAAACCATAGCTCGGTAATCGGTTAATTATAAGTCCGTTTGGCTAGCTATCACCCTCAAGTTGAAAATTTGTTACCAAGCACCGGTTGGTGTGTTCCGGCAGCAGCACTTCAGAGGCAGTCCTCTCCACGTTTAGCGTATTTACCATCTTGGACCACGTCGTCATCTACCATCAGGTGCGATTATATTCCAACGGTAAAACCGACAAAGCAAAAAAAAACCGTTTTCCTTATTCCGAATATACATAAATCAACATTACTAAAAATATCAAATGGACTTCCTTTGGACGATAAAATAAGTTATTCGAACAGACATACAATATATATATTATTGTTATTTAGCATCAGATGTTAAATCTTCGAGGTATAAAGCGTAAGTAAAAAAGCCCCGACAACGGTCAAACCAATCCTTGTGGTTGTACCAACGAACTTTTCGGAATTCGCGTACATTTACTTTTTTTTATATCATCGGAGTCAACACCAGGGGAGTTGCAAGTGCGTTGCCAGCCTGTGTTGGGAGGGGGCGGAAGGGAAGGGGAGGGGAGGTGGGGCACCGACGCTCTCACTGACCGAACGAAACGCAACAATGCAAGCACTGTTACTTTACGTCGGTTTTCTGTGCGAGGTAGTACCCCGGGCGAACCGACTCATTCATGTTGAAACCAGTAATAGCTTCAGCGTGGCTCTACCACCTACCGCCACTACCTACCAATTGATAATACTGTCAGCTGACGGTGAAGGAAAACATTGCGAGGATACCTGAACCTGAGATATATTCTTGAAGTACCACTGGGAAAACAGAACTGTGGATGTCTCAGAGTTTGAAATCGCCAACACGTCGTGCTGGCGTAGTGATTATGCCCATACATTCCTTCGGGAAGAGGCTTATGGCCCTGTAGTGGGTCTCTTACAGGCTGATGATGATGATTTTCAATCACACTTCGAGCACTCCATTCGACAGCGCGGACACTACGCAGCAATCTTTAGCAAACAAAATTAAAATGAAAAATCCCTTACCCGTGACTTCTTGCAAAGTTCCAAGCGACATCGATGTGACCACCCTTGCAACCCTGTTGCTGTCTCACGTTACACGAGAGGAGAGTTTGAGGACTCAGGATCATGCTTTCAGCTCCATTTGATTGGATCGCGAACCTATAATAACCCATTATTAATAACTAAACATAACACAATCTCTTTAGTAAAATAGCTAAATTATGATTTATAGGCCACCGTTTCTCAACCTAAGTTTCACGACGCTTCAGAGTTTATGGGTGGTTACGTTGTTGTCCAAAAGCAAAGCCTCTTTTCCCTTTTTCAAGGCGAAAGGTATCTGGTTTCTGTACCCTTGATAACGTCGTATATGAAAGATTTCATAACAATAAGTTGATTAGTAAAGGCGGGAAAGCGTAAGTAGCAAACAAACTCACATTCGAATTCATAATATTAGCTAGAATTTCTCATGTAGGTAACAAAATAATAGCCACACTTTACGTGTTTGCTTATAAGATCGTAAACACTATTATAGGAATCTATAAGGCGTTTAGAAAAATAACAATTCTTTATAACTCTCTGTACAAACAGGAATGAAAGGGTGAAATTAAAACGATTTTTTTAGTTTTACAAGGCTTCCCTTTCATTTATACTAACATTATAAGAAGGTAAAGATTGTGAGTTTATGTGATTGTAGGGGGTAATCTCAGGAAGTAATGGTCCGATTTGAAAAATTCTTTCTGTGTTATATAGCTCATTTATCAGAGGTTATAGGCTATATATCATCACGCTAAGACCAATAGGAGCGGAGCACCAATGAAAAATGTTTCAAAATCGGGGGTCTTTTTCCTTTTGAGAGCTTCCGCTACGTGTTAGCGTTAGCCCAAAGTAAGTATTCCACGCAGAAAAAGTCGCGGGTAGAGGCTAGTAACTATTAAAAGTATAAACAATGTTACGATTAATATTATTAAATTTATTTTAATATTGTTATTCTTTTATAAGACTGATTTCTATGGATATATCGAGGCATCTTCGTCCTTGACCACCCAGCCATTTTATGCCATTTATACAATACAATTTTGATACACGTAAAGTTATTGTAGTAAGTCACAAAGTTCTTTATTTAAATTTTAACTATTTAGGCTCTCTAAATAGCCTCTCTCTGACGCGTCTCTACGCGTCATTAAAAAGGTTGAGAAGCGATGCTCAAGCACGTCTATGGTGTATAGTGTTATAATTGTAAACTGATCGGTAGCGAATAAAAAGAAGGCATCTAGAAACCGGTTCCTCAAGAGAATTCAACTCCCACAAATCTCATTATCTAAAGAAGCTCAAATTACAGAAACATGCGGTGAAATGAAGACTACATATAACTAGTATACGACACTAGCAAAGTCCAAGGGCTTTGCACGCGTTTTTTATGCAATAATTATTCTTGATTATTTATTTTATATAGGTATACTATCGGGCTCGGCAGACGATACCCAACCTGACTAAAAAAAATCTTGACAAATTATATACTAAAATCTTCCCTATGAATCACTGTATCCACTGGTGAAAACAGCATGAAAATCCATTCAGTAGTGTTTGAGTTTATCGCGAACAGACAGACAGACAGACGCGGTGGGGGACTTTGTTTTATTATATGTAATGATAAAAGAATAGTAAACGGACAAATGGCGGATTTGCATACAAACTCTCATCTCCTTTTTCACCAATTTAGGGGTTGCATTTCCGAAAACCGTAAGTTTAAGGGTGGTAAGGTTTTTCAGCCTGACTGGGTCGCAACCAACATGTATATGGCGAAAAAGCCCGTCATAGTGATTCGCTTTTGCGAGTCGCGTTTCGGGATCAGCCTGTGCATATCCAGCTTTTCGCAGGCCGGCATGACAGCGGCGACCCGCGATGGATAGTTTATCACTCGGTGGTCGCCGTTGTTTTTGGATTGTACTGTGCTTACCATCAGGCGCTGTGCAGTCATTTTGCCGTGCTACTATAAAAAAAAAAAACCTTTCCTTAGTGCTCACCTAAAGTGTAAAAGGAAACTATATAAATAGCTAATGGAGAAACGGTTTTTTTTTCTCGAACGGACTACGCTGTTGACCTAGCAAGTTGAACAGCTTCACCGGGTTACTAAGGCGAGCGCTTAAGGTACTCAGCCGATTTAGGGGAATCGGTTAAGAGCATCTTACTCTTCTGTTTCTTAGCCGATTTTCTTCATTCTTTTCTGTTTAGTAGCTACTGACGAGCTTTAGTGATATAAAAATAAAAAATCGATTTTTTTTCTCTATGGTCGAAGTTCGAGCACTGATCGTATATAGAGATTATCAGCTCATTAAAAGATTGTTTAATTACGATTTTATAATTAGTACTGAAGCACTACAAAATATTTAGTTACCTTTATTTAAATATTTTAGTTACTGCTAAACCCACATTGAGACATATAAATATATGTACCCTAATTATTATTCTTAATGACTACTGTAATCCTAATAAGTCCTCCACCATTCTAAATATGTCTCGTCAAAATTGGTTTCACCGATCACCGAAAAAAAGTTTTTTTGTTACGTAATTTTTACCGAATTAGATCTATATTAATTTTGTATTTCATACACTAAAAGTACACTAAATTGAGATAAAAAAAATGAAGAACTAAAGCCCTTGGCAACACAATATCACTATGAGAAGAAATATAAAAAAATCTGAGCACAAAACATAAGAAATAGATTCACAACTGGTTCACTTAGTAACCGCGATACACGTAAAAACTATATATTGTATATCTTAACGAATTAAACTTAAACTTGTCAATAAAACTTCTCCTCTACCCACTCCTTCTGCCCCCTCCCCCCCCATCCCTCTAAACTATACTTAGATAAGAATTGACATAAATTTGTACGAAATGCAATAATCCATTACGAATTAAAAATATAGAAAAGTAAATAAGTGAATATTGTGACGCTACTGTTATTTAGACCTCCCGCATTTTTGTTGCTTACCTATACTTGAACAGCTTGCGTAAAGAAAAACTTAATTATTTAATTATTCCAACTTTTAAATTTAACTATACACCTTCCAAAGGTAATCATTTTAATACACTATCTTACTAAATACATTTTACTCATAAAATCAACGAAAGCAAAATATTAAAGTTATAAAATTTGAGATTAAGGGTGACAGCAGGGTTTTTTTTTATTTCATGAATTTTATTTTCATCCCAAGATGGTAATAAAATAAAAGCAGTAATTATTATATTTATTAGACTTTAAATACCAAAATCATGAAAACTTCGTAAAGTCTTTTTTTATAGTAGCACGGCAAAGTGAATGCACTGTTTACGATGCGCGCGCACACCGTCACGAAAAACCGACACCCTGAAGTTAGCTATAGTCAACATCTTGTTTCTTTGTATTTGTTGTTTGTATTTCTTTGTATTAAAACTTTAAATAAATACCTTTTTTCTATTGATAGTGTAATTTTTTCTACAAACTCTAATAAGGCGAATGATAATATTTTTGAAAAGATTTTTATCTTGTTACCTCAATAAGTATAACTTCTAACGCGCGTACATAAGTACACACAAACACACTTTTTTTAATGGAATATTTTAAATCCGTTTTCAAAATATCCTTTGCAATATTCTGTCCTAACTTTATCTAATAAAACACATTCCTCGAGAAAAGTGATACAGCTGATGTCTCTAAACCACTACTCTAAGAATGTCGTACCTCAACGTTGAGAACCCTTCAAGCTATTTATAGTTCCACATATTTCAAAGCTATGCAAAATAAAGAGAGGAACGACGCAGAGGTTATCTTATGTTTTGTATGGATTCAAAAACGACGAATGTTTTGAGTTGTTTGAAATATTTTTTTACTGCCCTTTGTGGAATTCTTCCGACATACGTTTAGGCACAAAATAACTACGAGACAAATAATATTAGAACAAAAGTTGAGGTCACGATAGATTGGGAATATCTGTTTGTTTTGACAGTGACGTCATAGGCTTAGTGTAAACGCCTATGCGTGATTGTTATAAAATTTTAAATTAGTGTAGTGTGAGAAGGTGTTTAACTAGGACGCTTATTCTGCTATCATTGTAAAGAGCTTCAGAAGCACTGCTACAAGTCAATATTACCATAAACAATAGTAATATGCGTTGAAATATTTATACGGCCTAGCAGACGCTGTCCCGTCCTGACTATAAAAAAAATTATATACTAAAATCTTCCCTATGAATCACTGTATCCACTGGTGAAAACCGCATAAAAATCCGTTCAGTAGTTTTTGAGTTTATCACGAACAGACAGACAGACAGACGCGGTTGGGGACTTTGTTTTATACTATGTAATGACAGTGATGATGATAATGATTTGTATTAAATTTTTATTTACAAAAAAAAAAGCTGTTAATATGAGTTCTAAATACGTATTGAATTATAGAAAACGCAACCCAAAAGAAAGCTAGGTTTCCTTTCTATATTTCAGGCTCACTAAGACCACTAACAGTATTTTGGGTAATAGTGTTAGGTTTTATAACAAAGTCCCAAAGCACATTACCGAGTTGCCAGATAGTAAATTCAAGCACCATGTCGAATGGGTTTTAATGTCTAAAGCCTATTATTATTGGGTGGATTAATATGTGAACGATTGTGACGTTTGAAAATGACACTCCTATCTATGAATCTATCAAAAACGAATCTAACTATCCATTTTTGTAAAAATATGTATAATGAAAAGATACCAGATAAACTAGACCGAGTTTCTTGCCTGATCTTTTCGGTGACTGGATTGTTTTCCGAACCAGTAGTTTTGACGTTAATAAGCGCCTTCTCAGGGCCGAAATTGATTAAAGGCTTTTTGATTTTAACTTTATTATTGAGGTCTCCTAACTGTGTATCATACTAGGGGTGTCACGAGAAGGTGAATGTAACTATTTATGTTTGTAAAAATATATATAATGAAAAGTTAAACCCGAACGAGTTTCTTGCCGGTTCTTCTCAATGAGTGGGTTGTTTGTCCGAACCGATGGTAGTTTTGACGTTCGTAAGTGCCTTGTCAAGGCCTAAATTGGATAAAGTATCTCCTAACTATATACCATGCTAGAGATGTCACGAGAAGGTACATGTATGTTGAATAATACCTGTCTGAAGCAACTCCAGCTATGGATACGGCCCAGTCAGAACCGCACCAACCCTGATCGATCACGGGCGAAATGTAGCGTGGCCAGCGTTCCCTCGCATCGAAGTTAGTTGGGTAGTCGATGTCCTTGTCATAGCGTATCGCACCCAGTCGCCTTGTCTCCCGACTTAGAGGGAATGTACCTGAAATATATATAGTATTTATTAAGGAGGCGTTCGTAAAATTCTCAACTACAATATTTCTTCTTATGCATCGCTAACATAGAATAATTAAAGGTCATTTTTAATGGACGTGCTTTCAATGTATCTTTTTCATTTCTCAAAACGCGACATAGCAATTGCTGGGTATGTAATATGAAACAGAACGTAGTTCAAAATGTTTGTACAAAAGTTGAAGGTACCCTTTTTAAAGTCATAGCAGGCAAACGAACAGGTGGTTCACCTGATGTTAAGTGATCACCATCGTCCATAGATGCTAACAACACAAGGGAAGTCGAAAGTGCGTTGCCAGCCTGTGTTTGGGGGAAGGGGAGAAAGAGGGGATAGGAGGGAAGAGAGAAGAGGCGAGGTGGGTCTCCGGCGCTCTCACTGACCGAACGAAACGCAATAATGCAAGCACTGTTACTTCACGTCGGTTTTCTGTGAGAGGGTGGTACTACCCTCAGCGAGCCGAGCCATTCATGCTGAAACCAGTAATAGCTGCCACCCTACTAAACGTCTTTGGAATGACTATATGGAGTTTTTCGTAGTTGCTTTTATACTACATCACTGGAAATGGTTGACTATTAAAAAAACAGGGTGTGTAGTAAAACACACGATAGAAGCGAAACTTTTGTATTACAGGGAAAGATTTTGATAGAAAAAAAATACAACAAAAAGCTAACGTGACGCGATGTTTCCAGGCGGTCAACCATCTAGCTATTGATCGGGTTCGAAGTTGCTTGACTTCGGTGATCGGACGAAAACCGGTGTTTCCAACATTCAACCCGCCACAGTGCTTATTCTCCCACCACTTTTTGTCAACAAAAAAGATTACCGATGAGAATTTCAAGGAGAGACAGATAGAGTTATATGATGGGGCCATAACGTGTTTTCCTTACGTATCGAAAATATACAATTTGACTTTCAATATCGAATTACATTTGGAGTTGAAGTTAACGCGTAAGAAGCTTTGTTACGAGACCACTGACCACAGACGTTTGTTTATTTTTTATTTACTTAGTATTTTATATTCATTTAATAAATTATTTGACATTAGCCGAATGATATTTTGATAACTATAAACACGTACACACCACCGATAAATTGGCTATACAACGAACACGTAGATAGATTGCGAATCCTTTGATAAAACCGACAGCTGTCAACCAACATCCAATATTGGTGCAAACGTTAGCGCCAATGCTATTTCGTCGACTCAAACATTGGAAGAAAAGTTTTGCCGCCAATATTCGAACCAATGGAACTTAAAAGACATAAGCCAGACATTAGCTAGACAATTAGAAAGTAAGAACGTTTGTTATGTATAAAACATTGAAAGAAAACAAGTTATATAATTTTAATATAGAAAACAATTCGCACAGTAACACACGCCTGAACCATCAGATATCCTTCGTGTTTACTTTCACCGAACTTTCTAGACCAACAGATTGATTAACACATTGTATTTCTGTTGCTTTGTTGTACAATATAATGCGAATTTGTGCGTTCTTAGAATTACTTTTGTGAATTGGCATTCAATTGTAAATTGTGTGTATATTCTTTTGTATTGTTATAGGTTAGTATTTGAGTAGTACCTACTAAAGTCAAGTCACGATTGATCTGATTTGATCACACGATTTACTCTTAACAAGCTCTGAGAAACGAGCATACCCTTTTCTCTGTGCCCGCATATTATTTAGAAAAAAAAATTATCTCCGGCGAAACAGTAAATATTTTTGAAGTTATACTTCTTTTGGTGCATTAGGGAAAAATGATGAGAGTAAATTTTTACGATGCGCGCGCACACCGTCACGAAAAACCGACACCCTGAAGTTAGCTATAGTCAACATTTTGTTTCTTTGTATTTCTTTATATTAAAACTTTCAATGTATTAAATTACCTTTTTTCTATTGTTAGTGTCGTTTTTTCTACAAACGTAGAATAAGGCGAAAGATAAGATTTTTGAAAAGATTTTTATCTTGGTACGCGAAAGAACTATAACTTCTAACGCGTGTACATAAGTACACACACACTTTTTTCTGAAGACTCTTTCTTTGGTTTTTTTAAAAATAATTTTGAATTTATTCCAGCTTAAATACAATATTAAAGTGAACAAGACAACATTCTATATTACACTAGTTACAGTTAATTGTTAATGTTCTTGTTATGTTTTTTTTCCTTTAATAGGTATTATATAAATTTATGTTAGTAACTCCAAATTCTTGTTGTCCAAATTCTTTATGGTGGTTACATTATTATATTTTATGGCATTTTTTTATAGTCTGTCGTAGTCCGGTGAAGCTGTTAAGACCTTGCTTGGTCAATAGCGTAGTCAGTTCGAAAAAAAAAAAATTATAGTCTGTCCGCAACCGCTGTACCGAGTCATAGGTACGCAGCAGACTGTCTGTGTCAGACGCACATGAGATAAAATATCTAAAAATGGATCGTGCTTTATGCGTTAAAATTTAATATTTATATTGGTTCTTTATTTCTACTTATCAAAAAATCATTTTGGACAAAAACAGGTATTGGATATAATTATACTCGTAAATATACTTCAAAGCTTCAAAATATTGAGCTTTGAAATCGTAAGATCAGTCTGACATTACGAATCTCATGTGAGTTTAGGTTCTTTCCTTACCACTCCCCACCTCCCCGCGCATACCTAAGGCGCTGTACAGCGATTGTCGTCAGACCATACAGTCAGACCACAATGTCCGGCGCCGTAGCGCTCAAAATCCGATTGAGGAATCTACCGATTGCGTCGACAGTCACATCGGTATAGTAAACACAGGCGCTGGTGTATAAATATTGCCTGGAGTAATTTTTTTTTTTATATCATAGGAGCCAAACGAACAGGTGGGTCACCGATGTTAAGTGATCACCGCCGTCCATAGACACTAGCAACACCAGGGGAGTCGCAAGTGCGTTGCCAGCCTGTGTTTGGGGTGAGAAGGGGGGAAGAAAAGGGAAGGCGGGCCTCCGGTCATCTATAATATTAGTTATGAACCCCGATTATAATATTAAACTAGCTTTACCCGTTCGTTTCGTTCGCATGAAACCTTATTTAAAAAAAAGCGATTAATAAAGTCATTTGAATGTATTAAGCCCATTTACTTATCTATTTTCCTCTCGTACTTAAGTCGCGTCGTCGTTAAAAGTACACAGTTTTGATAGACCGAACCGATTTGAAGGATTTTCTTGAAGAGGTTTTTATCATGAACGCAGCAGTATTTTAATAGTGATGCGCGTTGACACAAACGGACAGACAGACATTTCTAAAATTGATTAAAATGTACTTTATTACTTTTTTTTTTTTTTAATGTCATAGGTGGCAAACGAACAGGTGGGTCACCTGCTGTTAAGTGATCACCACCATCCATGCACACTAACAACCCCAGAGGAGTCGTAAGTGTGTTGTCATCTTTCGGAGGGAAGGGTTAGGGGAGGGAAAAGGAGAGGAGAGAGGAGAGGGGAGGGGAGATGGGTCTCCGGCGCTCTGACCGAACGAAACACAACAATGCAAGCACTGTTACTTCACGTCGGTTTTCTATGAGAGGGTGTTACTACCCCGGGCGAGCCGACCCATTCATGCTGAAACCAATAATAGTTTCAGCGTGGCTCTATACAGTATATAAAATATACAGTCACATAGATTTACATCCTTGTTATATGTACCTATATAATAGATAAGATGTATAAATAGAATGACTGAAATAGGACGTTGCTTACCGAGTTTCTTTTCCAAGCCTTCCGTAAGTTTCTTCCCTTGGAACTGGCTATAGTTATAAGCCCGCCAGCTCAACCCCGGCTGGTTGACACCGTATATCACGTCTTGGCTCATGATGCACTGGTCTTCCTCGCAAACCCAAGTCGCGTTCGTGTCCGTCACTTGCATGCATGTACTGTTAACAATACAAATAGCGTATAACAGTAATTGAACATAAATAAGTACATATTTATAATTTAAACTACCTGACTCGGCTACTTAAATAAACCACGTCCATCATAAAATGGCGCCATCTATGAGATATTTATAACAGTTGGTCCTACAGTTTTCTGTTAACAAGCTACTTTAAAGCGCCATCTGTTCAAGACTCATGAAACTTACAATTAATAACAATAATCAACATTGACAATCTTTTAATTTGTAATTAAAAGATATTGAGGCCATCAATGGAAATATAAATTATCCTATCTCTCAAGTTGGACCAAATTATACATAAATTTAAATGAAAATCGGTTTAGTAGTTTCGGAGTTCATCGTGGACAAATATCATCACACTAGATTTTTATATATCTAGATTATAATCTAGTCGTGGTTGTCTAGTGGTTTGACCGGTGGAATATCAACCCCATGTGTGCAAGTTCGAACACTTCGAACCCCGGCATGG
This sequence comes from Antheraea pernyi, assembly GCA_015888305.1. Lineage (NCBI taxonomy): Eukaryota > Metazoa > Arthropoda > Insecta > Lepidoptera > Saturniidae > Antheraea > Antheraea pernyi. The sequence continues at coordinate 336,507 of MU158993.1, forward strand.
CCCAACGATTTTTTTTTTATTCGCGTACATACTAGTTTAAATTGATAACACTATCGGTTGACGGTGAAGGAAAACATCGTGTGGTAGCCTGAACCTGAGAAATGCTCTTGTATGTGGGAAAAACATAGAACTGTGTCTCAGAGTTTAAAATCGCCCATACGTCGTGGGTTGGTGTGGTGATTATATCCATACCTTCCTTCAGGAAGAGGCCTTTGGGCCTGCAGTGGATCTCTTATAGGCTTATAATGATGTGTTTATACAAAATAATCAACATACAACGATATCTGATGTTAAGGTCGATGTGTGGTGTAATTAGAATAGATAAGATTAGGAATGAATATATCAGAGGAAGTTTGAAAATAGCACCAGTAACAGATAAGTTAAGGAGTTATAGGTTAGCATGGCATGGGCATGTAATGAGGAGAAATGAAGACCATGTAAAAGCTTTGAGTATGACGGTCGATGGATATAAGAGTAGAGGAAGACCGAAAAAAGGATGTATGGATTGTGTGAAAAATGATATGTGTGTAAATGGTGTGATGACTGAGATGACATCTGATAGGCGAGCGTGGAAAAGGAAAATATGTTGTGCCGACCCTACTTTGGTGGGATAAGGGTAAGATGGTGATGATGATGATGATGATGAACGATATCTGATGTAGGCTCTCTTGTGACGTTGGAAACTTTATGAAAACAAATTGTTTATGTGCATCAAACAGATTATTAAATGACAGAGCCTAGTAAAGATGTATTGAAGATATCTCTCTCTGTTTTTGAACACGCACCACTGCTAAAGTACTGCGTTCACGATAAAACTTTGCTCACGATGAAAATCATAAAGCATATCCTCAAGTAACATTTAATATTACTTTCATTAAAATCGGTTCACTCTATCAAAAGTTATTGTAATTTTAATGACGACGCGACTTAAGTACAAGAGGAAAAATAGATAAGTAAATGGACAAAATATATTCAGGCGCGCACGCACGCGTAACCCTCTCTCACGCCGTCGTGAGGGAAGGTCTCCTCTTTCGTTCCCGCACACACCGTAGTTCTTCAGTGGTATCTCGAGCCGAGGTCGCCCCCGGATGGAGCTCCCGAGATATTTCTATCACGATACAGTGACTCACCTACATCACTTCACACATGAGATCACCTCTCATACACGCGCACATACATACACATGGTGGAAGGGTTTTGTTTTTTCCCTTATCGAGCTGAATCGAATAGTTTAGTTCGTTTCATTCCGATATACACGTATGCATTTGTGAATCATGCAATTTCGATTGTATGATTCACAAATGAATATATGTGTGAATAGCTTAGAATAGTTTAGCTAGGTCAGATCCGGGATTTCTCAGGTAACAAACAGCCCAAGCCGAGTTGTGCCGTGCACCCTTGAGCGTGTTACCTAATAAGAAAATCGGCTGAATGCCTTAAGCGCTCGCCTTAGTAGTCCGGTGACGGTGTAGAGGCCTCCAAAAGGACAATATCGTAGTCAGTTCGAGGAAAAAAAAAATTCAGATGACTTTATAAGTCACTGCTTTTCTAGATTAGGTTACACTAAACTGGCAATAAAACAGAACACAGAATAAAGGTCAAGTTATATAAAAATGCATAGGTATTACGTAGAGAATTTCAACAAAAAAACCAGGTCATAGCCCATCGTTATAGTGTTTGTTGCAAACACTAAACTTAGCCTTGCAATTTAACGTGCGTTGCTGTTCAAACAGAAAAACTGGTCTCACTAGGGAAGTCAATATTCTTATCGATATATGCAAAATTTACATGAACTGTCCTCGCTAAGCTTTTTAACCGCTCTAAGCATATATGCGCAGAAAATATATCACTACATATTATACTAGCCGACCCGTGCCCACTTCGTTGGGCGGCAATAGGCATTATCAAACTACAATTTTTCTCAAGAACTTAATCATATATCTCCCTACGTTAAAGTAGCGTTCGCAAGAAACGTTTTCGTTCGACAATTTTTTCTCCGACTCCTCAGATATTACCCCCTACAACCTCACAAACTTTACCTCTTTATAATATTAGTATAGATTATATAATTAGTTAATAGCTTCTTCCCGCGACTTCGTACGCGTGGAATAGTTATTTTGAGCTAAGGCGCAGCGGAAGCTCTCGAAAGACAAAAAAAAAACCCGATTTTAAAACATTCTTCATTGTTGCTCCGCTTCTATTGGTCTTAGCGTGATGATATATAGCCTATGACACTCACAAATAACGTGGTATTCTATTGGTGAAAGAATTTTTAAAATCGGTTTAGTAGTTCCTGAGATTACCCCCTACAACATCACAAACTCACAAATTCACAAACTTTACCTCTTTATAATATTAGTATAGAAGACAAAGTTCTCTGCCACGTCTGCCTGTCTGTCTGTACGCGATAAACTCAAAATCTACTGAACGGATTTTCATGCGGTTCTCACCAGTAGATAAAATGATTCAAGAGGAAGGTTTAGGTATATAATTTGTCAAGATTTTCTTGAAGTAAATATTTCTTTAGGTGCGTTGAACGGTATTTTTGGCCGGATATAAATTTATAATCTCGCGTCATGACATGCTAATAAGTGTGAACGATCGTATTGCGTTTGCGTAGCTTGCGTCAGCGACGCGTAGTATTAAGGCCTGTGTACATCTAATATTGATATTTTGTATTTAGATTGTGCAGCCTTTATATCATATATCCGACTCACGCACTCTCACTGACCTAACGAAACGCAACAATGCGAGCACTGTTACTTCAGGTCGGTGTTTCTGTGGGTCGGGTGATAGTACCCCGGGCGAGCCGACCCAGTCATACTGAAACCAGTAATAGCTTTACCATTTGTAACATACTATAACACACAAGATTATGAATAAAATATAAAAGCCACCACATGACAGACAAGATCCCGCCAAAAAGTCCGGATAATAATTATTGTAATAGAAGATTAATTAATTAATACTCTTTTTAATATTCGATCGTTTTATTTTTAATTTATTACCCGTTTACAGCGAACGACAATGTAAATGTCAAATTAATTAGCACATTGTGATGTATTACGTTACTTAATAGTCCAAGGTTTCCAGCTAATCTCAAACTATAATAACAACGCCCGCAATAGACTCCCCATTCATTACGTCGGATGACACAACTCATTCATGTTGATTAATGCATGACATCATTTATTTGTAGTCAATCAATGATGATTTAACGGATCGGCTAAATGAAAAAGAACGGTTAAATTGAGTAAACTAAAATTCATAGAAAAAACATAACCTCTGTGTTTGTTTATATGTCTCGAGAACAAGTTAATCGTTTTATAATATTTTTATTAACCGATTTTAAAAACAGGTTTTCATTTTATATGGTTTGAGATCATAGAGATTTGGTTTAAATAACTTTATTTTATAGACAATTAAATATCCTACAAATTTCTCATTGAATTTTTCCCTGTAGGTGCAAATTATGCAATACATATTTAGTATTTTTTAATTGGAGTTATATATATATTTAGGGGAAGATTTTAATATATTCAACATATGAACTTACTGAGGTGTATACGTGTGGTCAGTGTTAGTATTTAATTAAATGGATTTGTTTTATTTAAAAAGCTTAGGTTTTTTATATAATAGATTAATTGTTCAGTTGGTTTTTATATTTTATTTAATTGACGAAGTGTTGAATAGATAATGTAACATATCGGGTAATATTCGCCGCGTTCACATGTAATACGTTTCCTAAACCGTTAATGGTGGAGAACATATATAGGTAGTTAACGATTTTAGACACCAATATAATATTAGTATATAATTACGATAAAATAATAATAAATAATTAATTAACTACACTCTAGTCATATAATACCCATGTTTTATCGTAACAAAATACGTAATGTAAAATTATTATAACTATATATGTTATTCATATCTATATATGTATAAATTTAACTAACGTCGCGGTTAAATGTAATATATTGCTTGAAAACCCTTATAGAGATATCCAAATAAATGCATGCATATACATATATCTCTTATTATTACACAGTAAACATGTTTGTTACCGACCACAATAGATAATATATTTATAATAATACTTAACATGACTTCATAGCTATGAGTATATTATATTTAATAATGAAGAACCATATATAGGCATTGAAGAAACTGTTTTACTCAATTGCTTTTTTTAGTGATGCATTTTATAATGTGTCGGTAAAATAAGTAAACTACATAGTGAAAAAATATCAATATGTTTTATTTAATTTGGTTAATTTAATAATTCAGTTATTTTTTGCTTTTTAGTGCCTTATTAGTCTTTGACATCGAAGGCAGTTTATTGACTTTTTTGAAAAATTATTTTATTTCTCCATTTTTCGTATCCACAAATATATCTGGTTTCTAATAGGTATAATAAATCGGTTCCAATTTCATAAAAATACGTAGATACGAAGTGGGTGAAAATCAAATAAACAATATTTCACCCCCTTAGGTATTGAATATTTTCTTCAAATTTATATGGGGCAACTTCTGAATATAACCAATTCAAATAATCATTAAAATCGGTTCATAATTGACAGAGATATCGATTAACATACATAAAAAAAGATACAATCGAACGTAGTAACCTCATTTTTCGAAGTCGGTTAAAAAGGGGCAAACGAAAATACTTTGGGAATCTCTGTCATCTACCGGGTTATAAATAAAACATAATTTATATAAACTGCCGCATATTAGCGAACATTCCTGACGTCCTCGATGATATTTTGTATTTATAAAAAGAAACAGAATGCGGAAATTAAAAAAAAATGATGTCACCGCACTTGTTAAACGAAAATGAATAGTTTTTATAAACATGAGTCAATGTGTTTATAAGCTATTATAAAATGTTTTTGTTATTGTGTGTTATAGAATATCTATTACGGTTCACAGTGACTTATTATACTAATTCGTACCCGCGGCTCCGGTCTCGAGAAATGGTTTTATTATTTCATGGGAACTAGGCGGGTTTGTTTTCGATTATCTGTAGATTATATTTATTTTATTTTGTCATTACTTTTTTTTCATTCTTTTTTATTTCCATATAATTATGACCGAATTATTTATTTATTTTATTTTTGGCAACCAATCTTTTAGTACATTATTCGGGTTTTAATATCTAAAGGCTATAGGGTGGATCAATATGTGAACAATTGTGACGTCTGGTAATGACGACCCTCTCTGTGCATCCACTAATAACGAATGTAAATATTTATGTTCCTGTAAAAATATATGACATAAAAAGATAAACCAGATCGAGTTTCTTGCCGGTTCTTCTCGATGACTGGGCTGTTTTCCGAACCGGTGTTAACTTTGACGTTCATAAGCGCCTTCTCAGGGCCTAAATTGAATATAGGATATTTTGATTTTGATTACTGCCATTGTCGAGTAGGTAACAATATTACATGTTTCTTCCGATTATTTCAATGTACTAACATGATGGTTGTCGTTTTGTTAAATTTTTCTATGGACTTTTTGTTGCAAATTAGAATCCATGCTCCGTATTTTCCATCCATTTCTCTTGTGCATAATAACCAAGGTTTTTTAACCCTTAATTTGGCTAAGTCCGCCACAACGAACAATCAAATAAATAAAATCTGGTGGGTTTATGAAAACTTCTATAGGACTTAAATGTCTTACAAAAACTTTAAAATATATTTCTATTACGGTAAAAAAAAAAAAATTCTTATTTGGCAGCACTGTATCGGTCAGTTTGAGACAAAATATCGACGAAACACAAGCCATCCGTTTTACTCAAGATTTTTATAATTTTTTATAATGGTTTTACTAATAAATGTACATGTTTGTTTACTGAAATAACTTTATAATATTGTAATTTATTGAATCACTTATAGATCTTGTAATTTTGTATGGTTTTGGTGACTTTTTTTACTAAAAACAATGTTTGTCCGCCACAGCGAACAAAATCAATTTCATAAATATTTAGTGTTTGAATGATTTGCCCGCCACAACGAACATTGCCAAAGTTATTGCGGGCTAAATATGTATTGGGATGATTACTAATATTTTACCTAATTATTAAATTTAAATATTTTTTTATACTTAATAACGCTATTTAACTTTTGGTTATGGGTTTTACTTACTCCTTTTTTTGCGCTTGCTAACAGCAAGAATAGAATAGAATTCTCGTGGTCAAAGAATATTAGCAATGGTACCAAAATTGCAAGCTCCATCGGACGCAAGTGACCAGTCTGATCCGGAATGTGAACTGGACGATAATTCTATACACTATTCTACTTCCCCGCGCCGTCTTTGGGATCCATTGTGGATCTTAATATTTCTATTTATGGACCAGATTCAGAAGATGAGCAGAATGCTCGTGTAAGTCATGATGTTACCGATGAGCCAGACATAAATTTGAATTCTTCTGTAATCCCAATCTTGCAAGAAATTGACGCAGGTAACTATGACAACGTGCCATCAACACTTTCAGCCATTCCATCATTCCCAGCTACTCCATTCACATCAGCAATTCCAATTACATCAGATATTGTCTCACGAAAAAAGAATACACGTAAATCTCGAAAAACAAAATCTAAAAAGACAAGTGGTCACTTGCTAAAAGAGCGAAGACGACGAAAAGGTTTTAATTGACTTACAAATGGAAAACAGCATCATTCTGTCACAGAGTAATAATAGAAGAAAATCTGACAGAGCAAGCAAATTACATTGATTACCTGAAGACGATGCAACGCCTACAACTTTTTTTCAAATGTTTTTCTCAACGGATATAGTTACAGATATTGTAGAATGAACAAATTTTTACTCGGTCCAAGAAACTGGCAAGTCCATCAAACTTATTGAAAATGAATTTAAAGATTTTTTAGCCACCCACATTATTATGAGTATAGTAGAAATACCATCATACCAGAACTATTGGTCACAAAGGTTCAGGTATGATCATATAGCAGAAAAAATTCCACTAAAAGAGGTATCAGCGAATTCGTCGCTACTTACATTTTGTAGACCGTACGATAATGGTGACAGTTATTATAAAATAAGACTTATTCTCGAAAAAGTAAGGCAGAATTGTTTGAAGCTACAAGGACGAGAAAATAAATTCGGTATTAATGAAATGATGATAGCATACAAAGGGGGTAAGGCTGGAAAACGTAAACAATATATGAAGAATAAACCCAATAAATGGGGATTTAAAAACTGCGTGCGGGCTGGTGTTTCTGGCATAATTTATGACTTCGTAATGTATGGAGGCTAAGTTACTTTTAGAAACTGTTTCCTTCCTTAATTTTCAAACTAAATAGATGTGTAAATGTCATAACTACATTCTTTTTTTATTATCTCTGTCCATAAAATACTTCAACTTTTTATTTACCACATATTTAGTACTGGCCGCTACACCGGACACATGCATTTATAACTACTATATAACATAATTGTCAGTGTTCGCCACAGCGGACATTAATTATCTCAAAAATGGAAAATGATATTTTTTTTTTGTTTATTTTACAGAGATCCTAATGTCTATACATACATGGGAAAATAACATAAAATTAAAAAATATTTGAAAAATCATCTTGCCAAATTAAGGGTTAACGCGCCAAGGACCTGTTGGTACGTTCCGACAGCTGCCCTTGAGAGGCAGTGCCCTCTAGGCTTAACGTGTTACCATCTTAAACCTGGTAAAATCTATAACGGATATAAAGATTATATAGTAATATGTGCTAATTATATCCGCTAATTATATTCACAACAACTATATCTCAAAGGGACATGTAGTTTCTCATACCGGGATCAACTGGTTTTTATCTTGAACTGATAGGATTTCTAACACCATACATATGTATGTAAATAAACACATGAACACATCTTAAATATGCAGATTTTTTAAAATCATCTATCTACTTGCATGGCAGGCAACTTTTCTATACTGCATAGGTTTTTGCGTATCATCGCAATATCATCTGGTTTTTTTTGGAACTGACTACACTACACTACTACACCCTAGCAAGGTCTTAACAGCTTCACCGGACTACTAAGGCGAGCGCACAAGGCACTCAGCCGATTTTATTTGACAACAACTCAAGGGTGCACGGCACACCTCAGCTTGGGCTGTTGCATGATACAAAAAATCTCATCGGATGTTAAATGGCGGTGTTCTCTAAAATGGTAAACACGTTAGACGTAGAAGAGAGCTCGCTATCAAGTGGAGCTGTTAAAACACACCTAAATGCTTGGCGAGAGATTTTCTACTTAAGGGTAGTAGCTAACTAGGCGGACTTAGAAAACCCTAACATGCTATTGTTCACTATGTTTTTCTTTTTTTTTATATCATAGGACACAGCAAACGAACAGGCGGGTCATCAGGTGATCAGCACCGTCCATAGACACTAGAAACACCAGGGGGGTCGCCAGTGCGTTGCTAGCCTGTGTTTGGGGTAAGGGAATGGGGAGGGGGTAAAGGAGAGGGGATGGGTGAGAGGAGAGGTAGGGGAGGTAGGCCTCGGGCGCTCTCCCTGACTGAACGAAACACAACAATGCAAGCACTGTTACTTCACGTCACCGGCAATTCACTCAGCAGCAACTAGCAAGAATCGTCGCTTCAAAACTGATGATAGATAACATATCTTGCGGGGTCACCGTTGGTTTAGAACCACAGTGTGATAATCATAAACTATAGTGACGTCACTCTGTCGATAACAATAAAAAAACAGTCTAATACCATCTATTCTTGAATATTTACATAATAAAAAGTTCGTTGACTTTTTATATGCGGGCAGAGGCGATGATATTTAGGCGAAAATAAATGTATTGTCATTCAATAAACCTGGTCTACTTTATTCTTAAAACGCATTAGCCTCGATTATATGGTTGCGCTTAAAAATAAAAATATTAGAACATAAACAAGACTATAAATTTATATTAAATTTAAAGTATTAGATGTTAGAAATAGATTTTTATATCTCGCAAATGAAAGGAATGAATGTTTAAAAAAAAATTAACATGCCGTTATTGCTCGTATTACTTATTCGCTATTTATTTATTTATTGTGGATATAGCAACAGTCAACAGTCAAGAACGATAATACAATAACAATAATAAAAAAAAATTATTCTAAACTGAAGACTTAAAACGCTTTATCACATAGAAACTTAACTTACACTATTAATAATAATAAAAAATAATTAAATTATATAATAGTAAATACTGCAAAACATTAAACTTAGAGAAAAAAAAATAGAATAAGAATAAACGAACAAAAGTGAAAATGAACTAATGAATGAGCTATTATAGAACATTTATTCTATACGTGTAATTATAAGTAATTAAAATCGCTAAGTACTTGACTTTATCGTGAAATAACAAATAAATGCATTTAGAATATATACGAACAAGAATTAATTAATAGAAACATTAATTAGACCGAATACATCCTGTTACCTTTGCTTCAAAATATTATAATAAAAAAAAGAATAAAAATAGCGCGCAACTGCAGAAAGATGAATCGTTTAAGTGACGTACCCCAGGTGTCACTTTCATCAACTAGTGCCGGAACGCGAGGTCGACGTTTATCGATAATTATGATTATGATTAATTGTTGTGCCGAAAGACCTTTCCAGTCGACGCGGATTGATGTAGGCGGATCGCACTCCGTCAAATTCGGAAGACTATAATTTGTTTGCGCTCCGTTCCGTTTCACGGGCGTACCGAAAATACTTACGTTTCGGTTTGTTTTGCGAAAGTTGATCGCGCTAAAGCTAATTTAGAAATGTCATGAATTGATTGATGGTACTTACTTTGAAGGTAAAACAAATATCATAGACACGCCTCCAGCGGTAGTTTCGTTTGTTGCATTTAAATTGTACTCTTTATTGTGCTGATATTTGTATTGTATTAATTGTAGAGGTTTCATATAATCTATTGTATGATGAAAAACCGATCATTATCGATTAGTATTGCGTATTGCGACATTAATTTAATTTTTGTTTTATTTTGTATCATGATAAAAATATAAAGTAATTTAAATATTTATCTATCAATGTACAATACCGTTGTGTCATTCGTTAGTTTTTTTTTCAATATTATATTATTCCATATGGGCTCTTGGTAGCGGTTTGTATTAAATCCATATATCAATATAATTATACAGACACTCTGTTTATGTCTGGATTAATTTCCGAAACGGCTGAACTTATTCTAACTTTACTTGCATAGCAGATTCAGGACATTTCCTAAGTATTATTTATGTTACATATATTCCATAGGGAATAAGCAGTAATGGCGAAATTTAATAGAGATTAAAAATCAGCGGAAGTATTATACTGGTCAAATAGCAATGAAAAGAAAGAATCAATTGAAAAATAGACGACACTCCATACTTAATTTAGATAACACTTGTGATTTACGCTTTTATAGTTAGTTTCAGTCTCTATTAAGCTTTTCATCGAAATATGTTTATGTAACTGAAATCTCGATTATTCTATTCAATTTTGTTTATTCAAAGCAAAATATCTACGTATAGTATATCAAGCTAAGTATGGTATTGACGTAAATTTATTATTATGGACATATAACAACAAACTAGCCCAAACTTTTTCGCGTGCATCAGCGAGTGAAGAATAGAAGTGAGTAAACAGTATCTTTCTAATCAACGTGGAATTATCAAGTTAATTTGAATGTATTTTTTGTATAATTTCAAATCGATTAAACGTTTCTGCAATAAATTTACGCATAACAACGTTTGCCTACTAATAAGTTTTATGGGCGGAAAACAACGTCTATTCAAATTCTTGCAATATATATAAAAGAGTATAAAAAATGTATGTTTGCATATCTGATATCGGGAAGCTTGATCACCATAAATAAAGATAAAACTTTGCCAATGCATAGTTAAGCATTTTTCACCGACAAAGGTTTTATGTTATAAGCTTTACTATAACTTACTACTATATATATATATATATCTCGGAAACGGCTCTAACGATTTGAGATATATTTTGTATTTAGATGAGGTTTTGCTTAATAAGTTTATCTATAGAAAAAAAAAAAGTTAATTTCTTATTAACACCATACGACGTTGTTTAGTATTTTTTTATGGAAATCATACGATAACTTACTGGTATCTCACATCCAATAGCCGATAGAAGCTCAGACGTCCAGACTCTTGTTACTAAGCTATATATTACAATTTAACGCGGACGAAGCCACGAGTGTTTCCTAGTATCCTTATTAATATTATAAATACGAAAGTCAGTTTGTCTGTTTCACACCTTCTTCACGCCCTAACTATTTAACCATTAAAAAAAAATTATCATTCACGTTGTCAGACGTTTAAAATAGGACATAAGATATTTTTTATCAAAAAAAATGTACTGTCTCCGAGAACAAATCTAATATTAAGGCTAGCGAAGCCGCGAGCAAAATGTAGCAAAGTAATATGTAACCACAATGCGTAATCCAACAGAGTGCCAATCTCATTTGAATGCGTAATAACTTTGTATGATGCATCAAAATAAAAAAAACATACAGCCTAACAACTATTGTGTGACGAAATACGTGATGTAATCCAACTAATATAAACAGACGATGACGTAAGATTCGATATCGACGCGACATGTTTGTCATCGTATCGATACATAATTTGGTACAACCCTAAATTTATTAATTCTTTTCTAGGAATATCTCACTGAGTCTTATTACGTTTCAGATTTAGTATGACTAACAGGTTTTTAATGTCATACCAGGCAAACGAACAGGTGCGTCACCTGATGTTAAGTGATCACCACCGTCCATAGACAAACAAAGGGTGTCGAAAGTGCGTTGCCAACCTGTGTTCGGAGGAAGTGGAGGGGAGGCCCTTGTTCCTCACTGACCGAATGAAACGCAACAATGCAAGCACTGTTACTTCACGTCGGTTTTCTATGAGAGAATGGTACTACCCCGGGCGAGCCGCTGAAACCAGTAATAGCTTCTGCATGGCTCTACCACCTAAACGGTTTGTAGGTAATAGTGTTAGATTTACAAAAAATTACCAAAGCATATTACCGATTTGCCGGACTATAAGTTTAAGCGCCTATACTAAACTATAAGTTTAACGTGAGGTTTTGGTGTCAAAAGAATATTATAGGGCGGATCAATATGTGAACGATGGTGAAGTCTCGAATTATCATCACTCTCTGTGAATCAACTAAAAACAATCGTAACGGTAATGTATTTTAAGTACATTATGTTAAAACGATAAAACAGATCGAGTTTCTTGCTGGTTCTTATCGGTGACTGGATCGTTTCACGAACCGGTGGAGTTTTGTCGTTTGATTAATTAAGTTTGTTTGTTTGTTAGCCTTTCACGCCTTAAACTTACAGTCCGGTAAATCGGTAATATTTTTTGGGACTTTGTTGTAAAGCATAACAATATTACGTAAAGAACAGTTACTGGTTTAACTGAGTTCGAAACATGGGACGACCAGTTTATCACTGTTTGTGATATTTAGATCATATCGGATTTTTATTATGAAATCCAGCTTTTCAAAGTTTTTGCGGGCATACACTAAATTGTCAAGAAGGTATTGGGAGGGTAGAGTTAAGATTCCGAATTCTTGAAATTTGATCTTTAATATTAGTGATATTAGTAAGAATAATGAGAATCATCAATGGGGATTTTTTTACCGACCCTCCAGATGAAATAACGGCAGTGAACGATCAGTACCAGCCTGTCTCTCTAAACAGAGCGTGCTCACGCCCACGCCCGCGTAACCACAGATCACGCCGCCGCGGTCTGGGGGTAAATTTCGCTCCCGCACACCAGACTAGGCCCCCCTCGGCAGCAGCTCAAGCCTAGGTCCGTTCCCTCGGCGTGGAGCCCTTGAGTACGCTGCTCGCGCGATACAGTGACACAAAATCTTACATCACTGCGACAACATTACACATATCACCTCCACACACGTGCACGCATACACGCTTACACATGCAAGTGGAAGGGTTTTATTTTTTCCCTTATCAAACTGAAATAGTTTAGAATATTATCCGATACGAAATATATATAAGTTGTTGAATCATCGTAACTACAAGTTCTATTGAACGATTATATATAATCAAGAGAATTCTCTAAAATTCAATTCATATTGAGCGATTGTTAAAACCGGTTCGGAATACTAACTGATCTAGGTTTATTACTAAGATATACTTCGGTTTACGTAATAATGCATTATGAATGCATCCCGACGTACACACGTATGGTTGAGAAATAAATCTTGTGGACGCATTTAGATTAAATACACGAAAACATATACCGTTATGTAATCTAGATACCTAAGTGTTCTTGTGTCGTTTGCGACTGTTCTTTTATCTTTATATTCTTCGAGATTTAACATTTAATGTTGCAAAATTTTTTCACTACTGTATTATACATTTAAATATTAAATCAACAGTCAACTTCAACTTTTATGTAAGCTTTGTACTTTGACGATAACTGTGACTGATATATCTCTGGATTACATACATATTATTTAAAAGTAAAATGAAATGTAATAAAACAAAACCATGTTAACATGATCTCTTTGTATTCATAAATTTGCATCTAAAATTGGGCACTACAGTCATTTAATAGCTAACTAATTTGATGCTTAAATTTGGTCAAGAAGATTATACACATATGCTACATAATATATAACTCTATAGTCAATGTGAAAATTATAATGAAATGTATAGCTATATTTACTATTATTTTATCTCTAGAAATTGTTTGTTTTTCTGTTTTTTTTTAAACAGCTAGTCTCTAGTACACTACTAGTCATATTTTAATGTACATACAAGTGCAGTGTCGCCTGTAAAATGAATCACATTAGCACAGTTATAAGCAATAAACGGTAGATCATTTACACATACTAGGTACAACAGGGGTTCCAAAATAGAACCTTGCGGGACACCTATTCTACCCTACCATCCCAAGCCGTAATCTGTTAGATATAAGACTACAAAGTAGAAAGGAACTCCACGAACATCATAATAATTTATTTTAAGTATAAGCCTACTATGGTCAACGCAGTCAAACGGTTTAGACAAATCCGAAGTTTCAAATATATGATTTATTAGCATTGTATCAGCGTCAGTAGTAGATTTCGATTTCGTGAAACCAAAAGTGCTTGGACTTATTTCTGACCTATATTTTGTATGGAAACTGCCCCGGTTCTTAAGGTTGTAGTGTGACAAGGCTTTTAGCCGTTCCTAAACTTCCTGGCTAGTAGGTCCAGAGATTACAAACAAAAGGTTAACCTTTTGAGTTTATTTGTTATTATAATGATTACTTAACCTATAAATTTTGAAAAATATGGTGAAAGAAAACTAAAATAGGAATTTGAACATATAAATATTAATGCTGAAACTAAACAGCATTTTCAAGGTACAAAACCTATTCAATAAGGCAAAACATACGTTCTTTAATATTCAGAAGTGTTCAAATAACACATTTGCATGAGAATAATGCTCTTGTTGAGAAATATACAATAAGAGAGGTCATTTGTTACGCCTTGTCACAAAGAACGTTTGAAGTATTTACTATAACCATAAAATATTGCAAGCTGTAAATAATATCAACATATCCTTTTACGGGCGAAAGACTTTTCCCGAGAAAGGCCAAATGATTGTCTCCCTAATCAATTTTGGTTGCGGTATCTTATTTTGGATAGACAAACAAAAGCCTTTGTGATATTGATTTATTTAAATATTGATTCAACTAGCTTTTACTCGCGGCTTGCACTGTTTAATAACTAATACATTTTCTTATAGGGTAACCATAAATTTTGTCTTTTAGTTGGTACGTAATTTCTTATAGACTTAAAATGTAGGTCAAATGAAGCATTCTATTGTCGGAAAGGAAAGGAATACATCTAAGCAAAACGCAAATCAAAAAGTCTGTAGCCTTGGTTCCGAATATGTATAAAACTCAATATTGCAAAAAACGGTAGAGGCCCTTCAATCTTTAGACGACATAATTTTCTGAAATATAGTAGACTATTTTACTAGAAAGTCAGACTGGCAACCCTACATAGATTGAAAAATGTTAAACTCCATTTATAAAAATATGAGTGATCTACAATTTTTGTCTGAGGTATTTTTATGATAAAACTTACCGTTTTGCTGAAAATCGCGAAAAACTCATTTTTTTTACCTTTGACCTTGAATAAAAAAATTTCCTTACAGAGGAAAAGATGGGGAACTTTCAAATTTTATTTTGAATGATATTTTAAACAATCTTACCGATTTTCAGCTTCGTGGGAATTTATTTAACTTTACTCTTATTTTTTGGTCTAATTTGACCGGACTATACATTCAGCTCTTTCATTGCACGTGGACTTATATTACTCATTGTCTAGTATTAATATTATTACATTTTTGAGTACTGAAACATTACATTAATGCACAGATTAAAAAAAATAGAACAAAATGATAATTTGCTTAATCGTATCCGTCCCGCTTAGGATTTAGGACAAAATATACTTCCCACGTATTAATAAAAAGACTAAACGTTATTTTTTACAATTAAAAAACAGTAACTATGTACAAATCGTCCATTACTTTCCAGTTTTCAAATGTTGACGTGATAACCTTTTTTTTGATCTGACTACGCTATTGGCCTGACGATTCTTCACAGCTTCACCGGACTAAGTTGACGTGATGACGATTATAAATCAATGAACGCTGAATGCACGCACGAAAAAGCGTGTTCTTATTGTGCAACTCAATTCAACTATGTAATTTTCAACAATGTTTTTTTATGACGTTATCACGGAAAATTATCGTCCGTAAACCGATTTTAACCAACCAATTGTTTTTAGCAAGACCTTTTAAAAACCAGGACGCCTTTTTACTGTTAATATATGATAAAAAATCTCGATTGCCAAATACCAGTACACAGTGGTTACTCATCCACACAGCCTTTTTTTTATACCATAGGTGGTAAACGAACAGGTGGGTCATCTGATGTTAAGTGATCACCACCGTCCGTAGGCACTTGCAACACCAGAAGAGTCGCAAGTGCGTTGCCAGCCTGTGTTTGGGGGAAGGACGAGTGGGGAAGTGGGAAGGGGGGAGTGGAGTTGGGTATCCGGCGCTCTCACTGACCGAACGAAACGCAACAATGCAAGTACTGTTACTGCACGTCGGTTTTCTGTGAGAGGTACTATCCTGGACGAGCCGACCCATTCATGCTGAAACTAGCAGTAGCTTCAGCGTGGCTCTACCACCTACAGCCTAAAACCTAAAAGATAGCGACAACCATAAGATTCTCTAAAACATTTGTTATAAGCACACCAGCGTCTATGAATGGGTTATCCAGTACGGTCTCCCCCAGGCTTATGAGATGGAGCTCGTCAAAAAAGGATTGAAATACACTCTTCAAATTTTGCAACACTGCTATGACACACCTGGTGTTGCAGTTGTTCATAGGTAACCATTTACTATCAGATGGACCTTCTACTACTCTACTGTCCTTTGTTTAGAACATAAGTCTGCAACATAAGACCCTAAAATTTAAGGCCCACAATATTTTTTTATAAGCGTTTTCGTAAAAAGTTTCAACATCACTTTTCATTACTACCTTTTCTATCATATGTATTCTTCATTATTTTGTTCTTGGCAACCAATCTTTTACATTATCACAGTCATTGTTGAGAAGGTCTATATTACAAGTATCTTGTGATAATTTCAATCTATAATATTGTTATATAGATAGATATAGATTATATATCATCACGATAAGACCAATAGGAGCGGAGCACAAATGAAGAATGTTTCAAAATCGGGGTGTTTTTCCTTTTCTTTTCGCTGCGTGTTACCATTAGCCCAAGTAACTATTCCACGCGGACAAAGTCGCGGGCAGAAGCTAATGTTTTAATAAGATGGTGGCCCCCGTGTTTGAATTTTTCAGGGAGTTTTTGTGGCATCTCTGAAATCATGCGTCGTGGTATTATTTCCCATCTACTTTCCTCGTGCACACTAAGCAAAGTATATTACGTAAAATGCCACCAATATTACAAAGTATAGAGTCAAATAACACAAGATTATGAACAAAACATAAAAGAAACCACATGACAGACTCCTACTAGATGTATTAAACAAACTTTGTCATCGGTATTTTCCTTCAACGAGTTAGTTGGAAGCATCTGCATCCAATAACATACAAATCTTATATATAAAATTCTCGTGTCACAATGTTAGTAACCATACTCCTCTGAAACGGTTTGATCGATTTTTATGAAATTTTATATGCATATTCAGTAGGTCTGAGAATCGGCTACTATCTATTTTTCATACCCCTAAGTGATCTTTTTAACAAAAATTTTTAATTTTATTTTGTTATAATGAGGCATTCATAAATATATACAACCCTTTTCACCCTTCTAACACCAACCCCTATTTTTTAATAGTCATTTTAGTGATTAATAATTTTTCATCCCGATCGATAACTGATCAATTATTTTGAAAATTATTTCACTGTTAGAAAGGTATATTAGATTACGTTTTATTTAGGTAACAGTGGATATCGGGAAGACATTTCTTGCCAATATATATAGTATAGTTTCGAGTCACAATTGGACCCGATAAGTTACGCTACAATCGGGTTTTAAGTTTTATAAGATTTTTAGCGTTTGGAAATAAAATTGGAACCGCTAATAACCTATTTGGTGCAGACGAAATTGCACGGGTCAGCTAGTAATACTATAAATCTTTACTTTTATTTACTCTGATGATAATCCAAAAAGGTTAAACCGATTTTGGCAAGATTTTTACCAGCATTAAGAATTTTTTTATCTCTATTATCCAGCATACCAAGCATCCATCAAAGTAAAACAGAAATTAAAGAATTAATAGTGATAACTTACTAGAGTGACCAAGTTAGAATTTCGACATAAAAACATATTTCTCACCAAAAGAAGCCGCCGATTCTAGATAGTTAATTAATAAACATATATGTAGTTTTTAACGTCTCGCTGTAATACTTGTAAAACGATTTGATACTGAGTGACATAAACATTGTGTAATATAAATATTAAATTTTAATTTCCAGTTGACCTAGCCAAGAACTACATTATAGTAATAGACACATGAATGAATTAAACAGGCTTGTCAACAAATATTCTATATATATAAAATGAGATTTCACGTGTGGGCATCACGCAAAAGCTATTGGTTAGATTTCGATCTGAACGTTATGGATTCGCGTCACCGATTACCTCGACACACTAGCGACGCGTAGTATCTCTTGTGTACATGTAATATCGATTTTTTGTATTGAACTTGTGCAGCCCGTCCTATGTTTGATTCATTAATTAGCTATATAAAAATGTATATAATTATTATTCGGAGTACTAACACATGGGAAAAGCAGGCCAAAGTTAATAATTTAAATAATTCAGTCCTATAATTGAGCTAAAACTTCAAAAAAGAACACGGTTATTCCATTGTTGTGAGTTTTCAATTCAGCCGGTAATTCGGTCGGTTCAAGTTATTTAATATCTATTTATTAGTTTTTGGGCATAGTTTCGCTCGTATTACTATAGATTTTATGTATCTTTCGGTTTCCACTTTTTATGGATGAACTTTTATTTCAAGGCAATCGATTGAGCGAGTATGGCGTGAGAAGGATACAGCGTTAGTTAATATATTCTAAGAAGTCCTTCATTTTGACAAAGAACAATAAGTTACATTTAAAAAAAACAGTGTATACGCCCTTATCACGTACGAAAACAAACCGTGTATTGTTCCTTTAAAAGTCTATAAGAATGCAGGAGACGAAACGAAACGCCCGCGCCACCGGAATGCTTTATCGATAACGGTCGGTAAATACCGATGCGAGTACATCACTAGTCCTTGTAGAAGAAATCTATACTAATATTATAAAGAGGTAAAGTTTTTGAGTTTGGATGTTCGGGGTAATCTCCGGTACTACTGATCCGATTTTGAAAATTCTTTCACTGTTAGTAAGTTATGCCTTCCCTGAGTGCAATAGATACTTTTTATTATAATAGATATGCCTTTTAAATGATTAATCACAATAAATGTAATTGAAGTCGGCAAAAAATTTATAATATGGTATGCGCTACTTGAACGGTTTGAAATATATACTAATATTATAAAGCTGAAGGGTTTGTTTGCTTGAACGCACTAATCTCAGAAACTACTGGTCCTATATGAAAAATTATGTCAGTGTCAGATAGCTCCATTTATCGAGGAAGGCTATAGGCGAAGCACCAATGAAGAAAGTTTCAAAGTCGGGGTTAACGTGCGTATTATTTATAAATATTTTCATCATCTACGTAAACGAAGTTAGCGTTAGCCCAAAATAACTATTCCACACGGTCGAAGTCGCGGACAGAAGCTAGTAAAGGAATAAAATCTTTTGCAAAATTATTCATTACTTTTAGCTTTACAAAGAAATGTGCGACACCATATATATAAGTTTAATATCTCAGCCAGAAAAGGAGTTTTATATTGTTAAAAGTAAAATAAACTTTAGATTGGGTTCGAGGTTATTATTAAGATCTTTCGCGTTTGATACACAATTGGAACCGTTAACAACCGATTTCGCACGGAGGAAGTTACACGAAATGATTGTATATTTATTAAGTAAAACTCCCCGGTTTTGAAATTTCGTTCGGCAACCTTTTTGTGTGACAAAAACTTGGTGAGAATAAACACTGTGTCGGGTAGACCTTCGGGTATTGAAAAACAGTGAGGCATACGCTATTCTCGGATTCTTTTTGAAGGTTATAATTCTACTGCGTCCGAACTACATACAATTGTATTATACCTTATCTGTGTTATTACAAAAAAGTTAAAAACGTATTGAATGTTTGCTTTAAAAAGTTTGGGTACTAACTTATTAAATGCACCGCGCTCGCCGACCGCTGCGCGGCAAACTCGTGTTATCCTTTTTCTCAAGTTTAACCTAAACTAACCAAACGGAGATAAAAGAGCAAGATGTCGAACGTTCGGCGAGCGCGGTGCATTTAATACATACCCAAACTTTTTAAAGCAAGTGTTCAATACGTATTTAACTTTTTTATAATAACAAAGTATATGTTTTAGCGATTGTCTACAATTTAAGCTGATACTAAATGAGGAAGTGATCTAAGACGGTAAGCACTCAAAACCTGAAGGAAGGAACAAGCGCAGTTGCCTGAACAACTTAGATATTCTCGAGGACAGATTTTCAACCTGATGATGATTAGCCAAGCAAGCGGATGTTAGAAAATCTGTTATTACCATGTTATGCTTTCATCACGTATAACTAAGTCAAGGGATGTTGTCAACGGAAAGTCATTAAACCTTATTTAGTTCACAAAGTTCTGAGGTAACAAACATTTAAAAAAATATTAAGTAATTGAGAGCATACTGTTTTTAAAAGTAAAGAAATTCATAACTGAAAAATATACGTACGTAGTGTATACTACTTATGCCCGCGACTTCGGCCGCGTGGAACATGATGTACAGTGACTAATTAAGTCATCGGAATATATCAAGTCTAATTACTACCTACTTCTCTTCCGTACTTAAGTCGCGTCGTCATTAAAATTACAATAACTATTGATAGACTGAACCGATTTTAATGAAACAAATACTAAACGTTACTCGTTGTATGTTGTTTTATGTTTTTGCGGACGCAGTACTTTAACAGTAATGCGTGTTCAAACACATAGACAGATAGACAAAACATTTCTAAAAATGATTGAAATGTATTTTATTACTTATTTTTAAACACCTACAACAATTTTTTTAATCTAAAAAGTACAGACATGTTAGATTTATATTCTCATTGTATCTATAGATAAAAGACGTATAGATTATATTATGTAAATAAATAATTATAAAAGTATACAACATATTTATAGAATACATGAAACCACTTGATCTAAATCTGAGGTCACTAATAGTGTTGCACCATAAATCAATCATAACATTATAGATCGATGGTCGACACACTTTTTAAACTGTCGGTAAAATTTTATCGAATCGGTTTTTAGTTCAATAATAGAAATAAGATCAAATGTAGGTCGCTTTTAAATCGATACATTACGCTTTTGTTCTTCGATAGATAGTGATCTAAATTTTAATATGTTTGTATCGAAATTTGCTGATAATTTGAAATTTATTGAACCAGAACTAACTAAATACCTAAACTTCTGTAAGAGTATTTTAACGAGAGATCTTGTCAGATATGTATTAAAACTGAACTTGAAAAGTGTTCTAACAGAATTATGGGTTATCTTCCTTGCATTTGTCGGTTAATAAATTTATTGTTATAAGGGGTAATGCCGAGTCTCCTAATTTGTACCGTTTTTGGTACTCTAGCTGGCATAAACCACGTGTTATTAGAATGCAGTGGAAGAAGCATTTCTAGGTAACAGATCCTGAAAAACTTTCGATATTGGTTATAATAATAATTTACTCACTTCTCCAATTCCCAACGACGCGATTGAAGTGTGTAAACTTACTGGTTTACTATGTAAACTAGGGCCAAGCACTTTAAATATAGATTAAAAAACTTTATTTTCCACTGTATATTGTACGTAAACATCAAAACATACGGCAAGTTTCTATTGAGTTAGTCAAAAAGTCAACAAATACTCAGACTATATTTGTGAAAATAATGGCAAGTCTATTTATGTATATTTAAGCAAATGGTTGAGGCAAACATTACTTCAAATACTATTTCGGTAATGTTTGAATAAACATTAAGTTCATTACTTGTGTACAATCAAGTTGTCAGAAAGGTTGGTAGCATTGTAAATATTTGACAATGAAAAATAACTCACAACATTTTCACGAGTTTTTGGCGGGATCTCGGAGTGTTTTGTAGTGGATTTTATATTTTATTCATAATCTTGTGTTATTTGGCGCTATATTTTGTAACATTGGTGGTATTTTACGTAATATAGTTCGGTCATTTTGCACAAGTGATGTGGATGGGAAATAATACCACGAAGTGTGAATTTTGAGACGCCACAAAAACTCCATGGAAAGTTCTAATAAGATGACCCGCCATCTTGTTAGTTAATTGAAGAAATTTATAATATCACTACTTACTAGACAATGGCAGTGATAATCTACTAGAAGATTGGTTGCCAAAAATAAAACTAAAGAAAAGAAACATTTTCACGGGGGTGCTAATAAAGAAAATGACACCAAATCTTAACTTTAAATTACGACCTTGTAATTTATTCAATTGACAACTAAACGTCAACCTGTGAGTCTTGTCAATATTCTTGAAGGCCTTATTACTGTATTCTATCGCACACAGTCACTCACTTTTTCGATAGAGATTTCTTAACCCAAAATGTTGTCCTTTCCTACAAAGCACCTTAAGAACATTGTCTTTCACACGAAAATTTGTCCTCACAATTAGAAACAGAACAATAAAACAATTATCCAAATTGGTGCAGCCGTTTTTAAGTGATATGTTTACGTATTACCTGAACTTTAAATGAATACAATTTCATCGTAACTTATCCAATTTGTGTGTGATGCGTACACAACGACGTACCTCTATAATCCTATTTATATAATTTTTAATCAGCTGTAACATCGAAAAAATACCTTCCTTCATCATAAATTTATGTATAACCTAAATTAAATTACAAAAGCTACTTTAAAAACATACAGTTACGTTCGATTATCGATAAATCGTCACATCAATCATGGTAATAGCCCAACACTAATGTATTATGCCACTAACTGGGCCCGCGCCAAGCAAAGATTGATGTAGCTTCAAGCAGCCCACCTGGGTCACGACTATATATAAACCCTGTATCATTTCTACTAGGTCAGCTCACGCTTTGAAATAGCATTCCTATCATAACATAAGAATTCATTCTTTCATTTACGTCTCTTCATCGAGTCACTCGATTATTTTTATTTTCTCCTAGACTAAGCACATACTAATTGAGATACAAAACCTAGTGCGTTCTATATTAACCGCTCGGCTGATTTTTTAAGATCTTGATCCTTTTTTTATATCGTAGGGGGCAAACGAACAGGCGTGTCATCTGAGGTTAAGTAATCACCGCCATCCATAGTCCAGGGGAGTCGCAAATGCGTTGCCAGACTGTGTTTCGGGGTAACGGGCAGTGGGAAAGGAAAGTGGGCTTCCGGCACTCTAACGGACCGGTAGAAACGCAACAATTTGTTACTCCACGTTGGTTTTCTGTGGGTCGGGTGGTACCCCGGACGAGCCGACCCATTCATGCTGAAACCAGTAATAGCTTCAGCGTGGCTCTACCACCTACAGGAATTTCGAAATGGCGGATCATCATCAGCCTGTAAGAGACCCACTGCAGCGCCATAGGCCTCTTCCCGAACGAAGGTATGGGCATAATCACCATTTCAAACTCTGAGAAATCCACACTTCTATATTCTCCAACATACAGTTATACTACAAGAATATTTATCTGGTTCAGGTTTCCTCGCGACATTTTCCTTCACCGTCAGCCATGGTAGTCAGTAATGTTACCAATTTAAATTAGCAACTATACGCGAATTAATTCGTTGGAACATGTCGGGGTTCAAATCTCCGGACTTCAGATTGATATTCCACCTATCCAACCAAACCACTAGAACCCCCACGACGTGTATTTAAATATCTAAGCATTTTTTTTTAATTATAAGCTTACAGTAGGTACGGGCATGTCATGAGGGGAGATGAAAGTCATGTAACTAGAATTTTTTTAAGTATGAAGGTGGACGGATATATGAGTAGAGGAAAACCAAAAAAAAGTATGGATTAATTGTGTTAAAAATGATGTATGTAGAGATGGGGATCATGTCCTTGCCTTACATGTGTTCTTGAGGTGCCCGTTTGTGGGAATAAAGTTGATTGTTAGGTCACAATTATTTTATTTCTATATTACCATGGTATCGTTGTGTATTAGAAGTTGGTAGAGCCACGTTGTAGCTATTACTAGTTTCAGCATGAATGGGTCGCCAACCCCGGGGTAGTACACCCCTCTCACAGAACAGTGCTTGCATTGTTGCGTTTCGTTCGGTCAGTGAGAGCGCCGGAGGCCCGCTTCCTTTCTCCTTTCCCTTCCCCTCCCCCATACACAGGCTGGCAACGCACTTGCGACTCTTCTGGTGTTACTAGTGTCTATTGACGGTGGTGATCACTTAACATCAGGTGACCCACATGTTCGTTTGCCTTTTGACATTAAAAACAAAAAAAATTGAACGCGACTAACAATACGTATTTAATAAATATAATTTCAATTCTGGTGAAGCCCACATAATAAGTAGGGCGACATGCAATGTACGTAACCATACAATGTGTATAAAATGTGTGAATACGGAGGTGCCATCTGACATGGGTGAGTGGAAAAGGAAAACATCTTGTGCCGACCCTACTTAGGTAGAATTAGAGTAAGAAGACATTGATCTAAATTTAATAGAAAAACTCCCTCTCAAATATCTCTGCCTACGCTGGCAGATATTTAGCGTGTAAATATTAATAACAACAAATATATAGGTCAAAGACCCCATTACTATTTGTGCAGAATAATATAGTGACATTATTTCGTAAGCTGTTTTACATTCCGCCTTTGCAATTTATATCTGTTTATGAGATCACTACACAACGCAGACCGAGAAATAGCATTTGTACTTATTTTTATATCTAAATGCCTTGTATTATACATTATTATCTTATATCCAGTGTTTTTGTTCCATGCCACCGAACTAATTCTCACCGAAACGTTAAGTATGAGAACTTTACCGTTTTTTTAATTTTTCTATATAATATAGATTTGTTACACGTTAGGGACACAGTTGTGGTATGGTTTTATTATTTATTTACTCCTTGCTTTTTCTTTCTGCTTAGTGAGCCGTAAAGATATGGTAAAATTCTAACTATTTAGCGCTCGTGATAAGATTGCAAAAGAAATCCCTTTTTCTTTTCTTTTTAAAACTTACAAATAGAACTTACATTACGATATAAATTCTATCAAAAAGTGTCTGTCCCAGTTACGTGTAAGAGTGTAACAACATAAGTCTAACGATTATAGATATTTCACATAGAAAAAAAAATTTTTTTCGAACTTACTTTACAGTTTCACCGGACTACTAAGGCGAGCGCTTAAGGCACAAGGCCAGAATGTCTGAACTTCGATTTGGACTGTTGCCTTAGAAGTAACACCGCGAATCTGTCTAAACTAAACTAAGCTAGCTATTCCTGCATATAAGAATTGTGAGCCTCACGAATTCGAACGTGTATTTCGTATGTGACAATTAGACTGATCTAAACTAAACCAGTTCGAAATTAAGGGAAAATTAAAAACCCTTCCACCATATGTGTACTTATGTGTGCATGTATGTGGGGTGGTATGTGTAAAAAAAGCTGACAAACTCACCAAACATTGCAGTCTTCGTTCCGCGTGTCGTTAGGAAAGTAAAGTTTCGATCCATGACGGCACGGAATAATTATATTGCCCGGTGGTGGCGACGTGGTCGGCACAATGCCGAGGCAAACTTCCTCATAATCGGGGCAGCAATCGTCATGGGTCCTCGAGTGGTTGCAGAACTCGTCACAGTAACAGAGCGAATCTTTAAACAAACGAGACTTTGTTATTCATTTAATAGATGCAGAAGCGACAGTTACTAAAAAGAAATTGATTGAAATTTATATAGACTTTATCTACAATTGCTAACGGATGGCAGGACTGACACCTAGACTTCCTTTCTGAGTTGACAACACAGAGCTAAGACGTACTATCTATGTATATGTTTTTGTAAAAAGATTTTGTAATATAGTTTATTTTGTGTAAAAATAATTGCAATCATGTAAAAACCCTTGAAAACACTCTAGATTTATTTAGTAAACTTTGCGCCAACGTCTATCATTTGAGTTACTTAGATTATAATTAAGCACCACATCATTATAAGATAATATTAACAAGAATAAATATCTAGAAGCTGGCTTTTGGACAAAAAAGGGGAAAAAAGTCGTGAAATAGCTTATCAAAGTTTAGTTTATCACATAAATAAGCTAAAATAACCTCATTTTTACTAATTTAACCCCTGGGCCGATTTTTCAAGACATAGATAGCAAAATGGCGGACCAAGTTTTTAATTACTCGTTTGTAAAAGTTTGTAATTATAATCGTAAATTTCATGGTTTGGTATAAAAAAGTTCATACGAATTAAAAAATCATTTTACATGAAAATTATGATTTTAAAATACGTAATATGTTATTTATCAACGTTTGGCTGCCAACAGTCTGTTGACCTGTGCCTCATGAGATCTACATTCGTTTGTATGTAGCTTAAACCTTTATGGTTTCGGACAATCCAAGGTTTGAGTTCTAATATTATTAAAATCACATCTCCCAGTATTAAATAAAATTGATACAGTTATTTTAACAAATAATAATTATTATGTTTTTTTTTATAGCAAAGGAGGTAAACGAACATGTGAACACCTGATGTTAAGTGATCACCACCGTCCATAGACACTAGCAATACCAGAGGATATGCAAGTGTATTGCCAGCCTGTGTTTGGGAGGGAAGCGGAATGGGAAGATGAGGAAAGGGGAGGTGGGTTTCCGGCGCTCTCACTATCTTCAAAACTTTTATGCTACAGTAATTTCTATACGATTCTGAACCGTTATTCAATCATTTCTACCACCACTTCGGTTTTATTAACTTACCTAGTATTCTATAAGAGCAGCCATCTTGTCTGTTCCTGCAGCACTGGCCTGTGATCCCGCAGAAGGGGCCTTTCGGGAGGTCTGGACCCCAGTAAGCGTACCCGATCCCAAGAAATGCGAGGAGCGTTAACAGCTGAGGTATTCTGTTGAAGAAAGAAAAACATTATAAAAATGCGTCCAAAAATAAATGGCACGTTGAATATTATTAAAGTCCTCGTCAAACTTTTTGACCGATCTATACTTTGACGTGAGTTTGGTCTTGTGCACAATATAGTCAAGAATTTAACACAGAACAAAGTTAGATATGTTTATAGGAATCTAAACTTAGTATTTGCTTGCTATTTTGTCTCATGTATAGGAATAGACGGAACTTAAAAATTAGCCAATCATATTATCGTGGGAATCTCGTACTGGTAACTTCCTATTAAACCACAAGCCAGTCTTAGCAAACTGTGATTATTTTGTTTTTTATTTATTTTACATCTGTATACATAAAAGGATAACTGATTAAAAATGACACACTTTTAAAAATATATATAAATTTTTCACAACTTTACGGATTCAGATTTAAAAAATTCTATTAAGTGCTAGTCACCTACAGTGTAAGATGAACATGCATGCAATTTTTTACGGGCCTATCCCAGTGTAGACTTGAACAGTGGGCTGTGCATTGATATTTCGGTCAGTCAAACTTTTTTTACATATATAAATGACTACCCGTTCCTCGCGGCTCCGCATGCGTTATCGTTATATATAATTTTTTTTTCTGTCACTGAACTCCTCCTAAACGGCTAGACTGATTTTGATGAAATTTTGTGTGCGTGTTCCAGTGGATCCGAGAATGGTTTAGATTCACAATTAGACCCGGTAGGTGGTGCTACAGTTGACTTTTAGGATTTATATTTTTTAGGCAGGACAACGTCCGCCAGGTCCGCTAGTTTTCTATAATTGTATTAAAGAAGTGTAAAATCGTGAGTAGGTGTAAATTACAGAAATGGTCTTTCAAAAACATATGTAAGGACGACATGCACGCCATCTACTGTAACATATACCGATTTAGAAACATTCTTTATTGGTGCTCCGCTCCTATTGGTCTTGGCGGTGATATATATAGGTGATATATATGTTATAAAGATGACATATAGCCCATAGCTTTTCTCAACAAATGACCTATCTAACACTGAAATAATTTTTCAAATCGGACTAGTAGTTCCTGAGATCAGCGCGTTCAAGCATACAAGCTTTTCAGCTTTATGATTTTATTTTTTTGAATTGTCTACGCTATTTGCCTAGTAAGGCTTTAACAGCTTCACCGGACTACTAAGGCGAGCGCTTGAGGTACTCAACCGATTTAATTTTGACAACTAACTCAAGGATGCATGGCACACCTCGACTTGGGCTGTTGTCGGTTTATGCAATTCGCGACCTAACTTTTTTTTGCGTGGGGAAGTCCTTTATGGATACACCACCCTCTCGGGGAAGAGGGTGGGTTATGTCCGACTCGCACGGACTAAAACCCCACGGTGTACGTCTGCCGCTATAGTTGGGGCGACACGAGATCTCATAGACCTGATCGTGCCGCCCCAGCGGTCGACCTAGCAGCAAAAACGCCGCTGCCAGGCCCCGTCTTGTTAGGAGACAGCCGTGTGTGTACACACTAGCCGTCTCCTCCGTCCGCCGGACCTGTGCAATGGGAAGATGGCCCCCGACCCATCTTCCCTGGTCAGGTTACAACTCGCGACCTAACTGAGTTAACCTAAGCTAAGCTACATATTCATACGTATATAAGTTAGTGAGATATATATATGTACCAAGCATATATAAAGCTTTATAATAATATTAGTATAGAAGTATAGATTAATCATGTCTTAATAATATCCTTATATATATAACTCTTCTGTACGTAACTGAACTGCTGTTTAGGTAGATTCAAGAAATAGTTACTGTTTGGGTTGATTCAGAATTGGACCCGGTAGGACTGCAGTCTGATTCTAAGATTTTTTTATTATCATGGCAGGACAATGCCCGTTAGTAACTTTATTTTCTACTAGCTGTACCCGCAGCTCCGCACGCGTTTTTTTAAATCGTATTAAAGAATTATAGAATTGTGAGACTATGTACAATTACAGAAACGCTCTTTAAAGACAACTGTAAGTACGACGCGCTCGCTACTAAAAGTAACATGTAACGTATACAGTAGATATATAAATACAAAAAGCGTGCCAAATGAGGTTAGTCATCAGCAACACATTTGGAACCTTAACCCACCATATAACTACCTCAGTGCTCACTTACACTGTATAAGGAACTAACGAAACAATAACTTTAAATATTATTATTAAGATTTATATTATATTTAATATACATTGCCATTATTATAATTAAGATTTTGTGACTATACAAAAAATAAACGCTTGTTAGTTTCGCAAGAAATTGTATTATGGAACACTTTACGTAATACGTTTATAATCTAAGATCTTTTTAGGAAAACTTCTATATCATTAATGTTATTAATAATTATAATGTCGAATTGTAAACAATAAGCTGATAATTAATTCTCTTATATAAAAAAAAAAAGAATGAGTTGAAATCTTGTTAAATTTCATGCAGACAAAGTCGCGGGTAATAGCTAGTCTAACATAGAATAACCTCAATTACTTTTTATTAGGTTCGCTATCTACCAGTGAAAATCCCGTGAAAATCGATGTAGTCGTTTTGGTGACAGCACAGTGGGTGAAGCCACGGTTAACAGATAGTCTAAATTAAAATTAATTAAATTCCTTTTTATAAGGTCTGCTATTTGCCGGTGAAAATCCCATGAAAATCGGTCTAACCGTTTTAGAGAAAGCACTGTGGGCGAAGCCACTGTTAACAGCTAGTATAAACTAAAATTGTCTAAATTACTTTTTGTAAAGTCAGCTATCTGCCAGTGAAAGTTTCGTGAAAACTGGTCTAACCGTTTTGGAGATAGCATTGCGGGCGAAACCACGGTTAATAGCTAGTATAAACTAATATTCCTTGAATTACTTTTTATAAGATCAGCTATCTGCCAGTGAAAGTTACCTGAAGATCGATCGAACCGTTTTGAAGATAGTACTGCGGGCGAAGCTATGTCCGCTATCTGCTGGTGAATGTGCCGTGGAAACCGGTCCAACCGTTTTGAAGATAGCATGGTAGACGAAGCCGCGGTTAACAGATAGTCTAATTTAAATCTAATTTAAAGTAACGCGCTGTAACTTGTGTCAGTGAAATTCCCGTCAAAATCGGTTCAGCCGTTTCGAAGATTACCCGGATCAAACAGACATACAGACATGCCGACAAAAATTTTAAAAATTGCATTTTTGTTATTAGAAGCGTTTATACTTTCATACCCAATCAGTGAAATTTTTTTTTATTTTGATATTACATACAGACACTTAATTTTTATTATAAGTATAGAAGATGAATCCCAAATAATGTCAAGTAGGCATAATAACTCCGAGTGTCGTGAGAACGCTTACATAGGTAGATATCATATTTAGAAAACAGACCACCGGCAAGGCATGCAAAATCAGTCTTATAAGCAATTAGCGTCTGCCAATGACTTCGTCCTTCGTATAGGCTAACGCAGCGGAATCACTCAAAAGTAAACAACAAACCGATTTTGAAACATTCCTCATAGGTACTCCGC
The DNA here is from genome assembly GCA_015888305.1 of Antheraea pernyi. Classification (NCBI taxonomy): domain Eukaryota; kingdom Metazoa; phylum Arthropoda; class Insecta; order Lepidoptera; family Saturniidae; genus Antheraea; species Antheraea pernyi. The sequence continues at coordinate 366,888 of MU158993.1, forward strand.
TCCTATTGGTCTTAGCGGTGATATATATAGCCTATATGTTATATAGATGATATATAGCCCATAGCTTTCCTCAATAAATGAGCTATCTTAACACTGTAAGATTTTTTAAATCGGACCAGTATTTCGTGAGATTAGCGCGTTCGAGCAAACAAACTCTTGAGGGTACAGGGATATTCTGTAGTATGTTGTAAAAGCCCTTTAGGGTTTACCAAAGTTTAACATAAATAAATATTAATCTCAGCAGTGTTAGTAAAGTTTATTTATTTACTATTCTGTAGCGACTTGTCCCGACATCAAATGGTTTAATATAGTAATGTGACATCATTTAAATCCATTTTGTTGACGCTTTGATGAACAGGAGAAATATTCTTGGGGTACCTAAAAGGATATATATTATGGAAAAGATATAGAATTCTGTGTTTATCGAGTACAAAACGCCAATACGTCATTGATTGACTTGGTCATTATGCTAGTACGGATGGTACGGGTAGAAGTTTTTAGTCCAACAGTGGGATAATATTGCCATTAAATAATACAAACTGCAGCCTATAGCTTAGAGCAATTTATAAATGACAAGATTGAGTCCATCTTTTTAATATGGATTCTTTAAATAAGTATTCAGATACACTGGTTTATTTTTAAAATCTAGCTATAAATATAATACCTATTATTTCTAACCAGTAGCCAAAAACGCTGACCCTCAAGATAAAGCTGCCGGAACACAATGATTGGAGCTTGGCAACTGATTTATGAGTTATACTACGAAGTACCAAAGATAAATGTGCATTGTACTTAGTTTTAAGTTTCAACTGCAGCCTACAGTTTAATATAAAACTCCTAGAAGGGCTATCGTCTTTTAATAGGTAACTATAACTGTAGACTTATTGGAATGTCTTATTGGATTCTGTGTTGGTAATTACAATCTTAGGACCGAAATTCAGTAGTATAAGCACTGCAGTTTGTGGAAACAATGGGTTTAGAGTAGACCTTGTATAGCGTGCCACAGTTCTTTATTACAGACTTAATAAAGGAGTACTTTCTATTTCTGTAGTGTATTCCATTGATTGACCTATAAACCACATGACCAATCTTCTTCTTTTTCCTACTTTGGCGAATTATACTCTTTATTAAATGTTACCACCAAACAGATAATAATTACACAGAGTCTTCTAAAAAATTCCAAAGAGAGTTCCAAAAAATTATTATGGTATATTTAGGAATTCATTCTCCCTATTATTAATTGCCCACTCACTCCATATTCCCACAGTAACTAAGTTACATAACACTAAATGCTTCCAATATTATACAATATATAATAAATAAAACATGAAAGCCACTACATGATATACTAAGAGTCCGCCAAAAACCTCCTAACATAAATTCGTAAAAACGCTTGAACTAAATCAAGAAAGGTTTGAAATTATTAAAAAAAAATCAAACAATATAATAATAATTGTTCCTCAAAATAGTCATCGCCAAAAATATTCCAAGGTAGAATACAATCAAGATTATTTATCTACGAATCTCCCACCAAAGTTGACGTTTATCGGCCATTGTTGCGCATTATTGCCAGATGTAAAAAATATAAATCCAATTTTGCATTATAAAATTCAAAATGAAGTACCGTGTGAATTGAGACAATTATTTTGTATCGTTTATTATCGTCGGTCAACAGAATTAGGTACATATGTACGTAACTACATATGTTTTATTGTGTGTTTTTATTACTTTGGCATTGCGTCTCTTATTGAACATTAAGTTTTTAATGTACTGTAACTGGGACACATTGTACAATTTCATTTACAGACATATAATTTGGGTCAAATTTAGGATTCAACTTATGTTATAATATTTTCGCTGTAAAATAATTAAGGTCATGTATATATAGCGTCTAGAATTTAATATCTAATTCTAGCTCATTTAGAGTTATCTTAACTAATATTATAAATGCGAATATGAGTTTGTTTGTTATACTTTCGTTCTATAAATTGTATGTTTTGTTGGGGAGAACTCTATTTATACAAGAGTTATATTATGTGTAGTCTTGTTTGCAAATTATTAAGTTTAAATGCTGTATATATTACACGCTATTACTTCTTTTTTTTTGTATTCGAATCCTTTCTTGCAAATGGTGCTTCATGATAAAGATAAAAGACTAAATAAGTAGAGTAAGTTACTTGTGCAATTATTATATTATGTAATAAAAATAGAAAATACAATTCGTTTGAGGCTCAGTGACATGAGACGTATTAAACGTATCGGTTTTTTTTATATCATAGATGGCAAACGAACATGTGAGTGACCTGATGTTAAGTGATCACCGCCGTCCATAGACACTAACAATACCAAGAGAGTCGCAAGTCCGTTGCCAGCCTGTGTTTTGGAAGACGGAGAGGGGTAATGGCCCTTTGGCGCTCTCACTGACCGAACGAAACGCAACAATGCAAGCACTGTTACTTCACGTCGGTTTTCTATGAGAGGTTGGTACTACTCCGGGCAAGTCGACCCATTTATACTGAAACCAGTAATAGCTTCAGCGTGGCTCTTCCACCTAAAGGAACCTAAAACGGTATAGGACTATGTTCATTCGATGCGGTAGTTTTTGTAGATGGTCTAAGTCAAAGGTGCTCAAACTTGAACTGCTGTCGATCCACCTCAATATTGTTAGAGTACGAGCGATCAACTCTGAAAGGTTGCAAGTATGTGTGATGCAGGGATGTCGTCTAGGTAAGTGTAGATAACTCCATCTAAGAACGATAAAAGATAATCATTAGGGAGTTATGCTGGTCTAATTGTGGATGAAATAAATTTTTGTTATTCATTAATTACCCACCTACTAAAACAAAATTTGTTAATAGTTCTTTATTGTCAAATTTTTCTCGAGATCGAGTCAGAAAGCATTCACGGTTCACCGTTTGAGCGTCCCGCCGAGGATTTGTTGACTCATTATTTTTATAAATGACGAACAAAACGGATGTGTATCAGCTAGTAATAATATAAAAGCGAATCTAAGTTTTTGTTTGTTTGTTAAACTTTCACGCCTTAACACCCCAACCGATCACATGAAATTTTGCGCTCACGTTGTCAGGGACACAAAAAAATGGGTAATTTCATCCCAAAAAAAACTATTTCCGAAGGATAACTCACGGGCGAAAACTAGTTTGGATATGACGCTATTGTCTCCGCTTGCTAAATTCATTAGTTATCATGAGAATCTTTTCCCGTTGGGGTAGTGCGCGTATTGTGTCAGAATCACCCATAAATAAGTAGTGAATGCTCAATCTACTACGTGGTAAGTTATATTTTTGTTCCAGATTCGTCTTCATTCCACCAAACAAGACTTTGATATGACTCCAAAAAAACGAACGCGACGAAGACGAAGTCGCGGGTAGAAGCTAGTAGTAAAATGAAAGCAAGCTTAAAAACAAAAAGGACAATAATCAAGTTTCCAGCAAAAACTATTATAATTTACAAATATATTCAATGCGAGTCCTGTTATCGTCAATCAGTTTTATTATACCAAAATCTGCATAATTTTAAGGTTAGAATATATAGGAACAGTCACGAAAACGGATCTTAGGTCTCGTGTTACCAATTTAAAAATAACTTTGCGTATACATTATTATGCCGATCGTAAATCACTTTAACCGCCTAAAGTCTCCCGGGTTTAAATTTACGATATCATTGACATGTCTAAGAGCGCCACACAAAGCTGTTTTTGCGGTTAAAGGTCCTAATTTGCGTAGGAAAATTATAGTATTTTGGAGCAAAATCTAATTTGTTCTCTTCTTTTGGCGATTGTCATCGAGTGTGCTTGTCAACTGTTTTATGTTAGCCGAAACATTCAAAATGCAAATTGTTTTTTTAGTGTGGCAATATTATTGTTTCTTTAGCCTGTTGATGTTTTTGGCGGCATCTTAGTCTTGTATTGAATTTTATATTTCATTCAGAATATTATGTTACGTGACTCTATATTTTGTAATATTGATGATGTTTTACGTGATATGGTACGTACCAAACTATGGTTATTGTCAACAAGTGACGTGGATGGGAAATAATACCACGGAGTGTGAGTTCGGAGAAGCCACAAAATTCCATGGAAAGTTCTAACAAGGGTGCCACAATTTTGTTAGAATATTGAAATTATCACAAGACACTTACTCCAAAATTGGCAATTATGAAATGACGTCTGACATGGCTGCATAGTCTAGATACCTTTGCCTATTCCTTAGAATGGGAGAAAGAGAAACCAAAAGAAGTTTACGATGATTTGAACTTTTTGTTTCATTTCCAACATTAACAAAGACAGCGTTAGCAAATTTCATTCTGTAGTCTAAATAACGTTTCAGTATTGTAAACATTATTATACATTTTATGTATTTTACGTAATAAACTTTTATTTGACTGTATATTCTGTAATATTGGTGGCATATTGAAATACCTTGGTTATTGTGTCCAAGTGTAGTTAATTAAAATATTAATTTGGCATTGTATACACATACGTTCCCTGAAATAATATATAGAAAAACTTTTTGATCTACTCAGTACGAGTGTTTTCAAATAACTCAATAAAAAAAACAAAGCATATCTAGCGTTTATAATCAACATTATTGTGAACTGTTGACCGTTTGTCCTATTTTATAAAATGTGATTTCGAAAAGGCTGTACAATTATTATACATATTGACAAACTAGAGAGCCCAGCAGACATTCCCCTACCTTGATAATGGGAAAAAGTCTAACATTTAACCGCAGCACCACCTACCGGGTTCAATTATGAATTTAAACTATTCTTAAATCCACCTAAACACCGCAAAAATTTCATCAAAATCTGTCCAACCGTTCAGGAGGAGTTCAGTCACATACACACAGGGACAGAAGAATTATATATATAAATAAAACAATATAGGTATACCGTAGTGCGCGCATCACTCAAAAAGCACGGGACTGATTTCGATAACATTTTCCAGTTTACCTAATAGATTCTTGGTCCTTATTTAAAAAAAAGCTATCTTCATTTCATATAAAGTTAGTTATGTTTTAAAGAAATGTCAATGTTTATAAGTATTATGCCTTCAGTGATTTGTTTTATCTTGCTGGGGAAAAGCGGGGCAAACGGTGTGGTAAGCGTACATAGAAGAGGGGAAATAAACGAATAACATTGTTTAGAAAGAAATTTTGTAAGCAATGTATTATTTATTTCCTTTTCTCTAAATCAAACACAAAATATCCTTTATTCCATTTAGGCCCTGAGAAGGCGCTTATGAGCGTCAAAGCTACCAGCGATTCGGAAAACAACCCAGTCATCGAGAAGAACCGGCAAGAAACTCGATCTGGTTTATTTTTTCATGTTTTTACAAAACATAAATAGTAACATTCAATATTAGTGGATGCACAGAGAGGGGCGTCATTTCCAGACGTCACAATCGTTCACATATTGATCTACCCTTAGATATTAAAACCAGCTTGACATGGTTCTTGAACTCATTATCCGGCAAATCGGTAATTTTGGGACTTTGCTATAAAACCTAACACTATTACCTAAAAAACTGTTTTTGGACTTAGTGAGCCTGAAGCATGGCATTACCAAATTGTCGCTGTTTCTAGTATTTAAATTATTTTGGTCTATTACTAGATCTGAACATAATTATATTACCTAGTATTTAATTATAGTGTTGATTATACTGATATATTGTTATAGCAGAAACTTAATTATTTACTAAATCTTATCAATAGTGTAAAAGCATTAGAAAATTTCTAAACTATTCCTGATGCAATAACATAATCACTACACATAATAAAACAATGGACTGCCACGTCTGTCTGTCTGTCTGTTCGCGATAAACTCAAAAACTACCGAACAGATTTTCATGCGGTTTTCACCAGTAGATAAAGTGATCCATGAGGAAAGTTTAGGTATATAATTTGTCAATATTTTTTTTATTATCAGGGCGGGACAACATACGCCGGGTCCGCTAGTTCGATATATAAAATAGTTTTGATAAAATTCACGAATTACATGTAACAAACTCTACACAGTTGTTTTATTTTGTTCTTAATCAGTGCAAAATATTACACTTAATGTGTTGCCGGATTTAGAAGCGTTATCTCAGTAGCAACATAAATTGGACACTTAACCCACGTAATAATTTACATTTCCAGTTTGTATGTTTCTAAGGTAGATAAAATAAGGAATTATTCTATTCTATTCTATTTATTATAATCCAGAATTTAAAAAATTATAAGACAAATGTATAGAATATTAAAAAGTGATCCACTACATTGTGATTCTACCATGTGTATGTTAGTCTCAACGCGCCAGCAAAAATATATTAACGCTAGATCATTATCAAAAGACGTACAAAAAATACTGCGACCGCTGATAAAGTTAGTAAATGTTATATATATAATATTATTATTATTATATTGTATAAAATAAAATCCCCTACCGCGTCTGTCTGTCTGTCTGTTCGCGATAAACTCAAAAATTACTAAACGGATTTTCATGCGGTTTTGACCAGTGGATAAAGTGATTCATGAGGAACGTTTTGGTATATAATTTGTCAAGGATTTATTTTTAATCAGGGCGGGACAACGTCTGCCGTGCCTGCTAGTTAAATATAAATAATAGTTATTTAAATATACTCGTTATGTTAATATTATTATTATATAGCTTTTTCTTATAGGCATGGAACTCTAGGTCCGGTATTATTCAGTCGAGGTGCACCTCTACCGGCGATAGTGAAAACATTTGTTTCAAGCGCTTATCAAAGTATCAATAGGTCAAGGCAAACATGAGAGCGACTACTTTCAATACGCATACTTTAAAAAAAAACAAATAATAACGATGCTTTTTAACATTATTTATATATTAATGCGGGAATTTAAAATTCTAAAATAAATTGACACTGAACAGTCAAGTTTATGACAGCTTAAAAAAATTGTATCCAATGTCCTCAATAAATAAAAAAAATAAAAGTTGATTACAATGACATTTCGAAGACGTTTTTGTAGGATCTTACTTAGTCCGTCATGTAGTTGCTATTTGACCCTATATTTTCTAACATTTATGACAACCTTGTGCTATTTAACTGTACATTTTTTATATCTTGGGTAACATAATTTGGTGAATATGCATAAGTAATATACAAAACTACAATAATAACAATACAATAATAACAGTAATATACAAAAATAAAAAAGTTCTAACAAAGGGGCCACCATTTAGCCACCACTGAAGTTATTTCTAGACACTTTGTAAAAATTACCCACTTGATAATCACAATAATAATATGTAATATCCAGGCTTAGTTAAAATAATGCCAAGAATACGATATTTACGAAAAAAAATTGTTAATACTTTCCTTAAACACATTAAAGAGGAGAATTAAAAATTATTCTTAAACCAGTTCTTTTTAATCACAGGTAATACAAAAATAGCATTATATACCGTTATTTATTAGGGTTATACTGATCACGTAATATGTTATGAATCCATGTCTCATTTATCACGAAGTGATACATTTAACTTAAGAATATTTTAGGTTCTTAGGTAACTTGTATCATATTTTTATATAATCGAGCAAGGAAAGGTTTATTAGGTTCTTAGCTACTCATTTATTCAGCATTCTACTAACCAGTCATTGTAAACAGCCGTTATTTATTCAATTATTAACAAGCACACGTTACATTGTATTACGTCATTAAAAGGTGTTAATATAGGAAGTTATCGTATGAATTAGTTCCGTGGTAGGATATTAGCGACGAGTTAGTTGCTTCTGTATTTTTTTAATGTAAGCTTGAACCACTGATGCCTTAGTCATAGATTATATGCGCAATATAATAGAATCAACCAAATATACAGTATAGTTAGTTATTTATGGACAAATGGCAACTATTATGCATTGTTTTTTTTTACAAACGGAAACACTGATAAAACGCTTGTACAGTCTTAACTGATCTAATCGGGTTTTTATTATATCATTTGCGCGTATGGTTTATCTGCCTAGTGGACGCTTGGTAGTTCTCGATTATTTACGCCTAGATATAAGTGGTATGTGATGCCAGTGCTCCCGGACATACGTTTTAAATATGCCTGAAATGAAACTTAAGCTAAACAGTTTCTTAAGAGAACGATAAGATGCGGATATAAGAGACGCGTCAGACTTTTAGCTTTTCGTTGATAATTATTATTAAAAGGATGACAACTACAAAGTGTTTTCATTATAAAACATTTATAGACTCAACAACATCTTTAAAACAACAACACATACCTTTACCCGTTGATTCTAGAAAGTTTACTATGAGGTTAGAAACGGGAAGATATTTCAAGTAACCAGTCATCGTATTGGTAATTAATACTGATATATACTAACAAAGTTTAATATCCTCTTGTCAGTTTTTTTTTGTATCATAGGAGGCAAACGAACAGGTGTGTCATCTGATGTTAAGTGATCACCACCGTCCATATTGTAGACACTTGCAACACCAGAGGAGTCGCAAGTGCGTTGCCAGCCTGTGTTGGGGTTGGGAGAATAGAAGGGGAAGGGGAAAGTAGAAGGGGAGGGGAGGTGGGTCTCCGGCGCTCTCACTGACCGAATGAAACGCAACAATGCAAGCACTGTTACTTCACGTTGGTTTTCTATGAGAGGGTAGTACCCCGGGCGAGCCGACCCATTCATGCTTATCATGAATGTTGCCATATTAAAATATTTGTTCAATAAGAAGACTCGGTACTTTCGTATAACATGCACTGCGGTCGCGGACCGCTGCCGTGTCCGGCTAACGTTATCTTTTTACGAAAATCTAATCTAAGCTAAAAAACAGAGACGAAACTGTTTTGTTTTAACTTAAAAATCATCAAGTTCCTAATGTACAAAATGGTACTTACTTATTAACGGCAACGGCTACCTTTATTTCACAAGTCTAACCTAACCGAGGTTACCTTTTTTTTCGACTGCTTACTATTTTATCTCAGCCGCGGCAGCGGTCTGTGAGCGCAGTGCACGAAAGTACCGAAGACTCTTATGTTATCCTTTTTTCTGTAACTCGCCACTAGATGTCGCGATATTTTATCGTTATTAAATTTTACATTATAATTTAATGCGAATAAGATCGAAGGCGATTGTCAGTAAAAAAAACTACTGAAAGAATTTTGATATTTTCAGTAATATAGCTTACACATTATAATAGCGTATAGACTATAAACCATTTATTTATCGTTTAAATTGGTCAGAAGAGCAAGTGTCAAGGATTTAGGAAAGAAGCCTATCATCTCAGACCAATCATTAAGTATAAAGATATAAAAGCAGACAAAGTCGCAGGCGGTGGCTAGTCTATAACGACATTAAAACTTGTCATAACAACCTTCTCGTACCTATCATGAACCCCACTAATCGGTCATCACTCATTATCTATTTTCAATTATATGATAATTGATAAATTTATGATAAAGAATAAATTTATTAATTTTATCTGTATTTAAATGATTTATTAGATATTATACTTATTATGATATGGAACTATTAACACAAAAGCATGGCATCTGATTCATAATAGGATCTTACGATGTCTAAATTTTATGTTTTGGCTTCAAAGGACGCTATGACGTTTTTATTATCAAGATGACAGGTCGCTGTCAAATTCTATCTGTGCTTGTTTGATTTACGCCATTTTGTGTCATTCTCCAAAAAAGTGTGTTAGCGAATGACCTTTTTACAAAATTAATAGAAACAAACATTAAAAAAACAACTTTCATATTTACTTATATCATTATACGCTTCATGAGTTACATTAATACCTAAAAAATTAGGAAAAATGACTTTTTAATATATGCATAAGTCTAAATAATTGTTCTTGGCGGGATCTTCGTTTGTCATATAATAGCATTTATATTTTATTTATAATTTTATGTAATTTAACTCTATATTTTGTAATATTGGTGGCACTTTACGTAATATAGTTCAGTTATTGTGCATAAGTGAAGTGGATGAAACATAATAGGTACCACAGAGCATGAATTCTGAGATGCCACAAAAAAAAAAAAAAAAATATTGTTAAAATTAGTTCACTGGACATCCGTAAGCGCTTTAATTTTTTTTCTTCGTTCCGATTCTTTCGATACTAAAGAAAAAGCAAAGGTATCTAAACCATTCAGCCTAGATAGACGTCATTAAAATTCGGTGCTTCTAATTCGCAATGCAAATTAATCATTGTGTAAAATAAAACAGACAGTACGCAAATATCAGTGAAGTCAGTGGTACATTGTCTCGAAAGTCGTCGCGTTCGAAACGACCTTTATTTATCTTAATGATTTATCTCGTGAAAGATATCATTTGAACGAGGGGTCACCTCGCCTATGAAAGGAGTTAACGGCGATAAAAATGAATCGTGCGTCTCTTCAGTGTCTCTTTTCAGTATGTTTTTAAAAACACTTTATTGTATTTATACCTATAGAAAAGATTCCGATGTGCATAAGTGAATACTTATAAATAAATACATGTACATTAATCTTCATACCGATTTGCTACACCATAACACCACACGGAAACAGCCAAGTTGCAATGTAATTCAACGTTTACGTATAACACATCGACCACCTGCAGCATAAGGTGGTATTATACGCTTACATATATAATACTAGCCTCTGCCCGCGACTTGATGCGCGTGAAATAGTTACTTTGGGCTAATGCTAACACGCAGCAGGAAAATATCCCGATTTTGAAATATTCTTCATTGGTGCTCCGCGCCTATTGGTCTTAGCGTGATTATATAGCCTATAACCTTCCTCGATAAATCAGCTATGTAACACTGAAAGGATTTTTCAAATCGGACCAGTAGTTCCTGAGATTACCCCCTACAACGTCACAAACTCAAAAACTCACAAACTTTACCTTTTTATAATATTACTAGCAGGCCCGGCAGACGCTGTCACGCCCTGATTATGAAGAAATCCTTGAGAAATTATGACGTTCCTCATGAATCACCCTATCCACTGATGAAAATCCGTTCGGTAGTTTTTGAGTTTATCGCGAACAGACAGACAGACAGACGCGGTAGGGGACTTTGTTTTATACTATGTAATGATAGTATAGATTAGTACGAGGAATTGGGTACTCGTCACCATCGTGGAATCGTGAAACTCATCTCATATATTGTATCCCGATTTGAAGACACTTCGAGCTTCGAGCAGTAGTCCCATATCTTAGATTATGTCATATATTAGGATTTAATAGGATTTAGTTTTACGGTACTATTGTCTCATACCTCGAGTGGTAAACACGTTTTAGTTTTAGAGTTAATAGTTAAAGTGCATTTTTTTAAATCTCGTGGACGCGCCCCTCATTATTGAGTTATAAATTTTTATATTAATTATTAATTTTTATACTTGAAATACTACATTAATTATATACAAAACATACATAATATTATTTTATTATTGTAATACGTAATATTGTTTGTCAGACAGTAGACTTGGTTGATGACGATTAGAGCCGTGTACACACGATTCAGTGCGTCACGGACCCCAGCGTGACGGCTCATTTTCGTCGATCGGTCAACGTTTTAGGCATTTTCATTTCTAAGATCTTGAAGTAAAACTATAACTATTCTATATGCTATAACTCACTCCATAAAACATGCGACATTTTCTCAACTGTACGAGGAATTGGGTACTCGTCACCATCGTGGAATCGTGAAACTCATCTCATATATTGTATCCCGATTTGAAGACACTTCGAGCTTCGAGCAGTAGTCCCATATCTTAGATTATGTCATATATTAGGATTTAATAGGATTTAGTTTTACGGTACTATTGTCTCATACCTCGAGTGGTAAACACGTTTTAGTTTTAGAGTTAATAGTTAAAGTGCATTTTTTTAAATCTCGTGGACGCGCCCCTCATTATTGAGTTATAAATTTTTATATTAATTATTAATTTTTATACTTGAAATACTACATTAATTATATACAAAACATACATAATATTATTTTATTATTGTAATACGTAATATTGTTTGTCAGACAGTAGACTTGGTTGATGACGATTAGAGCCGTGTACACACGATTCAGTGCGTCACGGACCCCAGCGTGACGGCTCATTTTCGTCGATCGGTCAACGTTTTAGGCATTTTCATTTCTAAGATCTTGAAGTAAAACTATAACTATTCTATATGCTATAACTCACTCCATAAAACATGCGACATTTTCTCAACTAAACGAAATCATTTCAAAACAACGATAGAGACATATATATCAATCTCTTCACAAAACACAGTTATAATTTATTTTTTTCAGTATTTCCTATATTTCTCTTTCTGTTTCAATGTTCTCGTTTTTGTATTATCATGTAATTTTTTTTTATATGTAAAATAGTTTAATCTTTTGTTTTATTAATATTTAATTTATTGTTGGAGCATGCCGTGGTTGTCTGTAAATATGACTACATTTATAATGTGTTACAATAGTCCTACTTTTTATATAATCACTAATGTATTGTCATGTTGACGATCCTAAAATAAATAAATAAATAAGTACAACGAAATATCGTGTATAAGATATAACGAGCCACAATGTAACTGATCCTCGATTTAACGAGTTTTTCGAAATCCCCTAGGACGACCAGTAAGAGTTAATGCACAATATATCATTACTTTACGAGTAGATTTATCAAATACTTGTTAACAACGAATTTTTAATAATTAAAGCGTACAGATAGAAGTATTATTTAGCTCTATTTTACAATATTTTTTTAAATTTTCAATTAATTACCTTTACATAACGTATCATATGAATGATTTCAACTTCATTCCACAATAATTCATGTCTCGATAGGTTTAGGCATGTTAAATTCCTCATAGTCATTGTTGTTTGTTTTAAGTAGTATAAACATTGCTCTTCATAATTGTTGTTAGTTGTAAAGTTACAATAACTGAGAAATGAAAAAGTGTTCCTTAACAAATGTTGAATATTAAGGCCAATAAACTGGATTTCTTATCTTGTCAAAACGAATCACAGTCTAACCTAACCTCCATATAACAAACCTTTTTGGAACGAATTAATCGGTATATTTTCTAACTACTTTTAGTTTCGTTAAAACGAGGTTACATTGTATATGAGTTTAGTGACCGATGTAATGGTATAAGCAACATACGAAGTATTAAGTTACGACCTAGACATTAATTTAGTTCCTAACAGATCAATCATTAGCACGATGTTGTACGACGCTGTACCCAATTGTCGTAAATATGATACCGTTGTGACGTGAAAAGACCTTCATTTGGAAACCGCCGGACATTTTAATGACAGTTGATTGTCTTAATACTTCAGTAACCCGATATTATGCGCTGACCAATCGTGCCGTTTCGAAAATTTTACTTATCTATACATACTAGTGGGCGCCCAGTGGTCAACATTCGACCATAGTTCATTGATTTTTTAAAGGGATAAATATTATAATAATATTTGTATGTTATAATATCATTGTTGAATGTAGAATGAAAAAGGGTATTTGGAACGTAACAGTAAAATAATACATACAGTCGAGCATAGCAACCTCCTTCACAACCTTTTTTGAAGTCCTTTATTGACAGATGTCAAAATGTCTTTTTTATTTACATGTTTGTATATGTCGTGTAAAATTGAAGCATTAGTGTGAGTAATGTATATTTTAATTAATTTAATGTACTTCTAATGCATTCTATATAAAATAAATAGCTTTCTGCACTTCTCCTCCATATAAACTTTAACTATGGCAAATTTCACGTTCATCCGTTCGCCCAATTCCGTTAAAAAGGGATGCAAAGTTTAGGCTTCACGTAATATATAGATAATAAGAATGTAAATTAACGTGTAGTAGTCCGGTGAAGCTGTAAAGACCTTGCCAGGTCAAGAGCATAGTCAGTTCGGAAAAAATATAATCTAACGTGCCTGTATTTTTTCGATTTTCGTGCAAAAAATTATTGCAGGTGTCTGAAACTAGTTATCACCCCCGATATTGTCTGCATTAAATCATTCATTCCTCATTTATCATAATAAGAAAGTAAATGTAACGTGTCTGTATTATTGCGATTTTAGTGAAAAAAATTATTGCAGGCGTCTGGGAATAAGTAATAGATTACATTTCAATCATTTTTAGAAATGTCTGTCTGTCTGTCTATTTGTATGAACACGCATCACTGCTAAAGTACTGGGTTCACAATAAAACCTCATATAAGAAAATCATAAAGCATATCCTCGGGAGTAACTTAGTCTTTGTTTTGATTAAAATCGATCCACTCTATCAAAAGTTATTGTAATTTTAATGGCGACGCGACTTAATATGAGAGAAAAGTATAAGTGAACGAAGTCGCGGGCACAGCTAATACTATATTAAAACTGTAACAAGGCCAAATCTGTACACTAAATATTTTTTGAAAATTATAATCGGGATAGACTTTGTTATCGATATAGAAGACAAAAATAATCCTTTTACAATTTTCACGCATCGACGTGAGGCTCATATCTTTTTCATATTTATATTTGTCTTCAATACGATGGAGCGTGAAAAAGTATTAATACAAGTTGAAGATAGTTATGATAAAGTAAGTGGTAGAGATGATTATTACTTTTAATTTTTACGTATCGTCCATGTTCAGAGTTTATGTGCAGTAGGTTAGGTGTCGTGACAGAGAAAAAGAGAGAGAGAGAGAGAGTGTATATACTATATACATACATAAAATTTTCATTTCAATAGCAAACCAACTCAAGGATTATCTATTGATGTATTAACTTTTATTAACTTGATTGCTGCAGATCATTCAGTATTTAATTTATCATTATTGAACACACCAACATGTGTTTGGCGATAGATCTTCAACATGAGGGTGGTGGTTAGCCAGGTGGACTTAAAAAAGTCCTATCTATGATCTCATCACAATATATTTATTCACCGAAAGCTTCGACTCAGTTGCAAAAATACGAACCTACATCCATCAACGCAGTAGATCAACCAAGCCATCATCACTTAAAATGTGACAACTGAATTTTAATGCAAACAAATATAAATATAGTCATTTGCAACATCGTTATATGAACGCCTACAACAATTGAAATGATTAGAGATCACAGACTAAACAAGGGGCAAATTGACAAAAATATTTACACTGTTTACATCACGAGACAGTTGAGACCAATGTCTAAACGGAAGCCGTTGACACAACATAAAGCCACAGTGAACTGACACACGGTGAAACAACATTACTAGGGGCTCATTTATAATGTGAGTAAGTAATTTTTACAACGTTATAAACGGAGATAATAAACTTTCAATAACAATCCACTAAGAATATCGATAGTACTACTAAGAAATAAACATTAGCTGTGTAAATCTATACTTATTTATCTATACTAATGCTGAAGAGTTTGTTTGCTTGAACGCGTTAATCTCAGGAACTACTTACTGATCCGATTTGAAAAATTCTTTCAGCGTTAGATAGCCGATTTATAGGAAGTTTATAGGCTATATGTCATCACGCTAAGACCAATAGGAGGGGAGCACCAATGAAGAATGTTTCAAAATCGGGTTTTTTGTATCCTCCTGAGAGCCAAAGTAACTATTCCACGCGAACGAAGTCACGGGCAGAGGCTAGTTGGTAATAAATGTGAAAATATACATTGAATTAAAATCATGTTTTAAATATTATACAATAGACGTCGTATGGGGGACAGAAAAATTATTTCTCCATAACACTACCGTACTTGTAGTAAGGCGTGTTTGTAAAAGTGTACTTAGTTTTACGAAAAAAGTCAAACTGTTCCACTGTTTACGTGTTAACTGTGACGCGACCGGAGTTGTGTTAATTGCTGACATCGCTCATGACCCTGGGATTCCATGCTTTATAGGCGATTGCTTACCGTACGATTTTGAACTGGAGAGCCCTGTTTATACAACACTTGTATGATGTATAGTCTTGTTTACAAATCGTAAGTTTATACGCTGATTTTATTGCTCGCTGTTGCTTTATTATTTTTTTATGTATTCGTATCAAGCCCACTCGAATAGTGCTTCATTTCTGGAACTTTTTTGACCGTGAATAATATTTATACGAAACTAGTTATCTCCCTCGATATTGTCTGCATTAAATCATTCATTCCTCATTTATCATATATCAATAAATCATTACATAGTATAAAACAAAGTCCCTTACCGCGTCTGTCTGTCTGTCTGTTCGCGATAAACTCAAAAACTACTGAACGGATTTTCAAGCGGTTTTCACCAGTGGATAAAGTGATTCATTAGGAACGTTTTCGTATATAATTTGTCTAGGGTTTTTTGTATAATCAGGGCGGGACAACGTCTGCCGGGCCCGCTAGTCTATACATATAATAAGAATGTAAATGTAACGTGTCTGTATTATATCGATTTTAGTGAAAAAAAAATGTTGCAGGGATCTACGAATAAGTGATAAAATACATTTCAATCATTTTTAGAAACGTCTGCCTGTCTGTCTGTTTTTATGAACACGCATCACTGCTAAAGTACTGGGTTCACTATAAAACCTCACCAGTAAAATCATAAAGCATATCTTTGAGAATAACTTAGTCTTTGTTTCATTAAAATCGGTTCAGTCTATCAAAAGTTATTGTAATTTTAATGACGTCGCGACTTAAGTACGAGATAAATGTAGACAAGTAAATGGACTTAACACATTCAGATGAGTTTATTAATCACTGTTTCACATAAGGTTCCACGCGGACGAGATCGCGGGCACAGCTAGTCTATACTAATATTATAAACCTGGAGAGTTTGTTTGTTTGTTCAATCCGATATACACGTATTCATTTGTGAATCTTTCAATTTCGATTGTATGGTTCACAAATGTATATATATATGAATAGCTTAGAATAGTTAGCTAGGACAGACGCGTCTTTTCAACAGCCCAAGCCGAGGTGTGCGTGCACCCTTGTGTATGTTACCTAAAACCCAAATCGGTTGTGTGCCTTAAGCGCCAACCTTAGTAGTCGCGTGAAGCTGTGAAGACCCTGCCGGGTCAATAGCGTAGTCAGTTCGAGAAAAAAAAAAAACTGGAGAGTTTGTTTGATTGAACGCGCTAATCTCAGGCACTACTGGGCCGATTTGAAAAATTCTTTCAGTGTTAGATATCTCATTTATCGAGAAACGCTATAGGTATATCATCACGCTAATGCCAATAGGAGCGGAGCACTAATGAATCTGTTTTTATTTTCGTTTTGAGAGCTTCCTATGCGTGTTAGCGTTAGCCCAATATTAGTATTATTCACTTACTTCAAGCAAGTTTATTACTAAATTCTTAGATAAATCATAATAACCATTTTTATCTATAATTTTTTAAATCAAAAGTAATCAAGGATAAGTCGTTTAGTTTGACAATTCTGCTCTCATTCTCATAACAATTAAAAAAGCGATCGTTTTAACAGATCTGCCCCGACTTCACACGGGACCAGTTCACAGAGAGGCGAAGCCGGGCGGACCATTAGTATCAATTAGAGACAAGACAAAGCTAAATATAAATAGTTTTGTCAACAGATTAATGAAAGAAAATCAGCATCTCTAACAAAGATTATTTAAATTAGCAGATCGCATTAAGTATGCTTAAAATCGACTCAAATAATCAAAAATATATCAAATTAAGATCATTATTAAGTAATTTATTAAATTAACGATGTTGTTATATATGTATAAGTTACATAATTAATTAAAAACGTTAATAATTAAGTGTCATTTGTAGAAAGGTTGAAGTGATTTTACGCGCGTCGCGTCGCTCAGTCGAGAACTTATTACGTCCGTTAATCGGCGCCGGCGCCATGTCTCGCCGATCGTTGTGAAAAAAAAAGAACTCAAACTAAGAACGTTCTGTACGTATTGTTCGTGTTCAGTATGTTTTAACAAAATATACAGTAATAACAAATTGAGCTCCAAGTTCTTATATTATATAGATTATTAAAGAATAATCATTTACTTAACAAAGAGTATATCATTATGAACATTATAGCATCCTAGAATTCCAAAAACATGCAGAAAAGTTCTCCATTTGCTTAATACGCTACAATGTCTATTTGTTTATGGTCACTTTAAGTGTATTGTATGTAAATCTAAACATGTTCAAAATACTAACTGCCTCTTGTACACAGGGTTTTTTTTTAAATCTAACTACGTTATTAGCCTGACAGATGTTCACAGTTTCACTAGACCAAGGTACAGTAAACACTAGAACGAATAAAGAAGATCGGTTGAGAATAGAGGAGCAAATTAATGTACTCAACCGTTTTGCCTCTGCCCTTGTACAAGATTATAAATAAGTAGTGGTTCAAAACGAATACGGTACCCAAATAAAACACGACCGAGTCCCACTTTTCGGTGAAATTAAATAAAAAATAATTTACGCTATGCAAATTTAGTTCAATGGACGTATTATATTGTCGTTTTTACATCGTGCACGCTCATCGAAAAAATGATGTAGGTATTAAAGTTAATAGGGCTGTCACATCGATTTGTAAACATGCTTAATATATATTCTTAAGTGTGTCACGGAAATTCATTAAACGAAAGGTTTAAAGTACAAAACGATAAATCTTAAAAGTATTACGCGAATGAATTGTGTATTTATTGCACGAATAGTCAATTTCGCGCGTCGTATAACCCCCTAGAAAGTTTTAATGCGGCAAACACTAGTTTACTAAAACGTGACTTGACTAAGTTGAATGTACTTGGCTGAGACTAAGCACGACGTCGAATTGAACTCGAATTATTGCTGATGTAAAGACTTTGACACTGGCAAATGTAGCGTCTATGATGTTAAAATAGAAACTATAAAGTGATTGATGTATTGCCAAAGTGTCACATACATTGTATTCTATTCAATGGGTATCGCTTTTTGTGTTAATTCGTGGCGTTTTATTCAATTTATTTAAAGAGAAAAGGTTTGTTTAGAGAAGATAGAGATGTATCATTTACTTATTTTAAATCAGCCATCAAAAAGTCCATTGACAGTAATTATATGAAATCGCCGCCATTTTGCTAAATCGTTTACTTTAAAATATATAAATTAAAAAGGTTCGCTTTTCAACTGTAATAAAAAAAAAAAAAAAATTTTTTATGTCATAACTGGTAAATTTACTTGTGAGTCACCTGATGTTAAGTGATCACCACCGTCCATAGACACTAATAACACCGGGGGAGTCGAAAGTGCGTTGCCAGCCTGTGTTTGGGGGAAAGGGAGCGAGGGGAACAGGAGAGGGGCAGGGAGGTGGGCCTCTGGCGCTCTCACTGACCAAACGAAACGCAACAATGCAAGCACTGTTACTTCACGTCGGGTTTCTATGAGAGGGTGGTACTACCCTGGGCGAGACGACCCATTCATGCTGAAACCAATAATAGCTTCAGCGTGGCTCTACCAGTTTTAAACTATTACTACTAATTATTATACTACTATTACTAACACTATTAAACTATTCTTTATAACAAAGTCTTATAGCACATTACCGATTTGCCAGATAGTAAGTTAAAGCACCATGTCAAGCGGGACTTAAACAACGTAATAGGGTGGATGAATATGTGAACGATCGTGACGTCTGGAAATGACGCCCCTCTATGAATCCAGCAAAAGCGAATGTAACTGTATATCATATATATTAATACGTGAAGCCTAAACTTAGTATCCCTTTTTAACGGAATTGGGCGAACGGATGAACGTGAAATTTGGCATAGTTAAAGTTTATATGGAGGAGAAGTGCAGAAAGCTATTTATTTTATATAAAATGCATTAGAAGTACATTAAATTAATTAAAATATGCATTACTCACACCAATACTTCCTTTTTACACAACATATACACACATGTTTTTTTTTTTTTTTTTTTCGAACTGACTATGCTATTGACCTGGCAAGGTCTTTACAGCTTCACCGGACTACTAAGGTTGGCGCTTAAGGCACACAACCGATTTTGGGTTTTGGGTAACATACACAAGGGTGCACGCACACCTCGGCTTGGATGCTACCGAAAAAATCATTTTGACATCTGTCAATAAAGGACTTCAAAAAAGGTTGTGAAGGAGGTTGCTATGCTGGACTGTATGTATTATTTTGCTCTTACGTTCCAATTACCCTTTTCCATTCTACATTCAACAATCATATTATAACATACAACTATTATTATAATAACTGAGTGACCATGATAAAAACCTTTGATTATAGAAGTAAGTTGACAAAAAAACCCTAATAAAGTTCAAACTTTAAAAAATCAATGAACTATGGTCGAATGTCAACCACTGGGCGCCCACTAGTATTTATAAATATATGTTGTTCTATGTTACATATAATGAAACGATAAACTAGATTGAGTTTCTTGCTGGTTCTTCTCGGTGACTGGATTGTTTGTCCGAACCGGTGATAGTTTTGACATTCATAAGTGCCTTCTCAGAGCCTAAATGTAATAGAGATTTTTAGTGTCATGACATAATATTGAAATTATTTTAATTTAATATACTAAAACCGGTCAAATACTTTCGGAGGTCGAATGGATACGTAAAGTTTAAATTATTATCGAATGGGTAATTTATTCTAATATAATAAATAAGATTCTTTGAATATTTAAACGTGTTAATCGCTGAAAATAGCCAATCAGATTTTATTAATTACAATAAAGAAGGTACTTTGGATGTTTAAGCTTGCTCTCTTTCTCTCTGGAACTGCTCAAACAGATGTGAGAAGTTATTTTTCTTTTTATAGTATACTAGCCTATGCCCGCGACTTTAACCGCGTGGTATAGTTACTGTGGGCTAACAAGCAGCGTTAGCTCTCAAGAAGAAAATGAACCCAATTTTGAAACATTCTACATTAGTGCTCCACTCCTATTGGCCTTAGCGTGATGAAATATTGTATATGACCTTCCTCGATAACTAAGCTATATAACATTGAAAGAACTTTTCAAATCGGACCTGAGGTTACCCCCTACAACGTCACAAACTTTACCTCTTTATAATATTAGTATAGATTATACACAAGTATAGATTTATTGAAGAAGCTTGTAAGCTATCCAACACCCTACTTACATGTATTATGTGTATATGTGTCGGGGGCCAAGAGTACAGCAAGTTAAAACAAAACCACGGGGTACAATATGTATTAGGCAATGTCCATTAATGTACTCGTCGTTTACTAATCTCTACTGGATAAAAACAAATTCCATATTAAATTTATTTAACTACCATAACAAATATTGTTACGTTTTAAACCAATCGTACGTGCAAACAAACCTATAAATGTGTTTATCTTTTTTTTATGAATAATTAAACGATTTCAAAGCGATAAACTGTTTGATTTCGTTTCCAGTGCCACATAATCGATTAATAACGTAACATTCGAACTTCGAACGCATACCCCGTGCGCGTTCCAGATACAAGCATCCATAAATAAATTAATATCGTTGAATAAACATTAGTTTTATTACCTTGACCGAAAGATGATAATACTCTGATACATTTAAATAACAACATAACTCAAAAACTTTGTTTTTTTTATGTCATAGCAGACAAACGGACAGGTGGGTCACCTGATGTTGAGTGATCGCCATCGTCCATAGACTTTTGGAACACCAGGGGAGTTGCAAGTGTGTTGCCAGCCTGTGTTGGGGGAGGGAGGAAGGGAAGGAGGAATGGAGAGAAGGAAGGGGAAGGGAGTTGGGCCTCCGGCGCTCTCACAATGCAAGCACTGTTACTTCACGTCGGTTTTCTGTGAGAGGGTGGTACTACCCTGGGCGAGCCGGCCCATTCATGCTGAAACCAGTAATAGCTTCAGCGTGGCTCTACCACCTACCAATATATAAACAGTTTCGTTCGCGTCTGGAATAAAACAACTTTTAAAATAAAGTTTTTGGCGGGATCTTGAAATTTCATGTGTTACATTATATATTTTATTCATAATCTTGTGTTATTTGGCTATATATTTTGTAATATTGGCGGTGTTTTACGTAATATTATTCGGTTATTGTGTACAAGTGAAGTGATTCTGACGTCACAAAAAAACCCTAGAAAGTTCTAACAAGAAGGCCACCATCTTGTTAGTTCATTGAAATAATCTCAAGACACTTGTAACATCACTACCTACACGA
>MU158993.1:389432-401580 GCA_015888305.1 Antheraea pernyi
ACCTACACGACAATGGCAATAATAATCTACTAGAAGATTGGTTGTTAAAAATAAAATAAAGAAAAAATAAACTTTTAAAACAACGTAGTTGTTTCTGCAAATAGATTTTTTTAGATTCTTGATCAACGCCTTAATGAATGAAAACGGAGCATCAAATTTTACTTATAATCTGTCTAAATAAACTATAAATTTTTTATACACAGACCAAAATTTAAATAGCTTCTTCTATAAATTTCCTTCTTTTTTAATTATATTGTTGTATAAAATTTAGTCGATTGTACATCCCGCAATACCTACAAACGGTATTCCATCGTCTTGTTCTACAGTTTTCATAACAATATAACATTGAATACAGTTTTTGGCGGGATCTCGATCTGTCATGTAGTGTATTTTATTTTTTATTCATAATCTTGTGTTACTTGACTCTATATTGTGTAAAATTGGTGGTGTTTTATGTAATATAGTTTGTTTATTGTGCATAAGTTAAGTGAATGGAAAATAATACCACGGACCATGAATTCTGAGATGCCACAAAAATTCCATGGAAAGTTCTAACAAGTTGACCACCATCTTGTTAGTTCATTGAAATTATATCAAGAAACTTGTAATATCGATACTCACTTGACAATGGCAGTGATGGTCTACTAGAAGACTGGTTGCCAAAATGGATTGGAAGAACTTGAAATAATATTAACTACTTGACAATGGCAGTAATAATCTAAAAGATTGATTGCCAAAAATAAAGTTAAAAAAAAAACATTGAATACAAAAATGTAGACAGAAATCATGAACAGTTGTTTAAATAAATTTAAAATAAAGTTGACATAAAGACTACATAATAACGACATTAAACATATTTAATTTAGATACATGATATTTTATAAAATGTAATATATACTTATTCTATACGAGACAATTTACTATCGTAGTCTAATCGATTACGTGTCGTGAATTCTTAATTCGAAAGTTCGATTCACACCCGACGATAACCTGACATTTAAAACTTTTGAGCGCTGAAAGTTGTTTGCACCCTTGCACCAAAAAGTTGAACCTCGTTTTAGTCTTTTTTTTACTTAATTTTCGGCAACCAATCTTTTAGATTATTACTGCCATTGTCAAGTAGTTAATAGTATTTCAAGTTCTTCTACCATTCCATTTTGGCAACCAGTCTTCTAGTAGACCATCACTGCCATTGTCAAGTGAGTATCGATATTACAAGTTTCTTGATATAATTTCAATGAACTAACAAGATGATGGCCAACTTGTTAGAACTTTCCATGGAATTTTTGTGGCATCTCAGAATTCATGGTCCGTGGTATTATTTTCCATTCACTTCACTTATGCACAATAAACAAACTATATTACATAAAACACCACCAATTTTACACAATATAGAGTCAAGTAACACAAGATTATGAATAAAAAATTAAATCCACTACATGACAGACGAAGATCCCGCCAAAAACTCCTCGTTTTAGTCTTAATTCCAGTTTAGTCTTGTTTAAATATTTGACACTTTTAATCTTAGAGGTGGATTAACGTTCAGCGTAGCATCGTCTGTCGTATGTAATGTTTCATGTATTTTTTAAAACTATTTTCGAAAAACGATATCAATTAGTAAGGTATTATACAGAAAAACTAATTTGTTATCTTCAGTTTCTCTTTGCAATTAAAAAAATCTTTTAAATATAATCGAGTTTATGTATAATCCCTAACTCAGTTACGTTGTTATGAGACATCTTTGTTCTTATTTGATTTTATAGACAATCGTCGACGTAATAGCTCTAATTTCAATCGGTACATCGCGGGATCGTGTCGGATTACTTCGTCACATTTTTTTATTTACCGTGAATTAACCACTGCATATACAAAATAATCGTAGCGAATTGTCGTAATATGTGAAACATTTATTTCAATTACAAAAAGACCTCGTCTACGTCTAGTCTATGTTTGGAATTACAATGACCTAACCTAATTTAAAAACAATATAAGGATTTAAATAAACCTAATTTATAATGACATTCACACCTGTTTAAATAATTAGTTGTGTGTATATTTTATTTAAAATGTCCAGTTAAATTTGCACAGAATTATTAATATGCTTAATTTGAATTTTATATATAATAATATTTTATTAAATTATTCTAAATTATTAACTTCTTGACTATATTATGCGCAAGCCCGAACTTATATTCAGAGCGGTTAAAATGATTGATGAGAATTGTTCTTTTATACTTCTTTGTCAATGGTTCTCATTTTATACTTTCTCTGATATACTCATTCTTGATGTTATCCATTCTAGTTACATCCCACATCCATCTTATCATCTTAACAGTCGTATTTCTGGCATATTCAATATTTTTTCATTGATCTTTTTGGTTATACTTTTCTCTGTGTTCCAGTTTTTTAAGATTTTAAAATATTAATGTTGCTACGGTTGTGATTACTGTCTGTTAAGACTTTAACAGTGGCAAAACCTTGTTTTATGAATTGTGGTACCACTTTAAAAATGTTAATATGACAGTTGTTAATGGTTTAGTGAGTTTTTGGCGGTATGGATCAATTCCTTTGCCTGTCCTATTGGACGAATATTATTACTACTTAGAAAGTTTTTGGCAGGATCTTAATCTGTCATGTAGTCGATTTTATATTTCATTCATAACTTTCGTTTATTTGATTTTATATTTTGTGATATTGGTAATATTCTAAATAATTTGCTTATTATACACAAGTAAAGTGGATGGGAAATAATACCAAGAAGCATGAATTCTGTGATGCCACAAAATTCCCCGGAAAGTTCTAACAAGACGGCCACCATCTTGTTAGTTCATTGAAATGTTCCCAAGAAACTTGTAATATCCTTACCTACTCGACAATGGCAGTAATAATCTACTAGAAGATTGGACGCTAAAAATAAAATCAAGGAAGAAAAGAGACATTGAAACAAATCGCTGTTCGATTTCTGTATTTATTCATTCGTTCTGATCAGATCTCTTGATAAATAAGTAAGATATTAAAATGTATCGTGTGTTTTGCTAAAAATTCAGACATGTAAATGTCATATGTTTGAGATGATTATAATTTGCGATTCAATTAACTGCACCCATCCACGCATACCATTAATACGAGACTTTGTGCATATTATTAGCTAATAAGTAGCATTGAACAACATTCCAATCGAGATTTGGCATAAAAGTCGATTATATTGTAGGACATATTATGATTATTTTTAGTTAAGTTAATTTAAAGTTAATTTATACCCAAAGTGTTGCGATGGGTCATATAAAAACTGGATAATACCAACTACCAAAAATTAAATTCGAAAATAGCATTCCACATTCGAGATTTGAAATAAGTATGTCATCCATGATTGTTAGTCAACTTGCCTTTGCTAACTAAAGAAGTTCGTTAACATAAATTAAAAACTTTTTTACTAACGTTATCTATCTGAAATTTAAATTCTTCTTATCATCATAAACTGGCCATTAATAAAATTCTCCACTATAAAAGTTACATAACATAAACCTAATACTATATTATCTATAATTTATTTCATATTTAATCTGTAAACGTTCACAGATAAGCTACAGGTTATAACATTTACAAACAAATCCGTGCAAAACAAATATTATAAAGATAAGTCATGTCTCCTTACCGATAATGTGGTCATTGGATAACTGTAGCAATTATTGGCACCTTTTGTATTATTGCTATTTATCTATTGATAAACTATGTTCACTCGTATCACAAGGTATTGAATACCTATTTATTAAGTCATAAATTCAACTTCCGCACTCTTTACACTACCGCCAATATACGTAGGTTAGTTTTTACTTTAATTGAACCCGGTAGATGATATTACGAACGGGTTGTAGGCTTATTTTAAAATATTTCTCATATACCATCGAGGTATATGTTTGAGGGAGTCCCTTGATAGTTTGGATTTACAATGAGAAACGGTAGGTGTGGCTGTAATCGGGTTTCAGGTTTATTAAAAAAATTCTCGTTTAAAAATGGAATTGAAACCGGTGATAACCGATTTGGTGCAGACGAAGTTGCACGGGTCAGCTAGTATATAAATAAAATTGTAGAATCTCGTTATTTGTACACGGCTAATCTCGAATAAGACAGGATCGTGTTAGACTATACTTTTACTGGTTGTGGTATTCAGAGTATTACATAAACTAAATATATATATATATATATATATATAATGTATGACCACGCATATCTCTTTTAAATAAAGTCCGATTAAAAAAAAAATTGGGATTATAATAATTTGGGAAAAAAAATCCATTTTTTCCAAAATTGATTTTTCACTCACTCATTATATCTATCACTAAACATAACTTTTGTTAAATCATAAACTAGAATTTTGCTAAAATTATACCAATGCTTACGTAAGCATAGGAGTGGGAGGGAGGTAAGAACTTTACTAACAATAGGGAAGAAGGAGTCACAAATGACAAAAATTCTGCTCACGTAATATTTAAAGGCCCCAAAACGAACAATGTTAAATAAGAATAATTCGTTTTTCTTTACCGGACTGATAGAAGTTTTTCTGTGTGTATATTTTTTTTCTTTGGCACGCACGGTAGCCACGTCTCAATTAATTTTAATATATAATGAGGTGTCGTTAGAACCGTTTCAATTGTGGAAGTGACATATACTATCTAATATATTTAAGTGTCACGTTTGTAATTTAAAAATGGAAGGCATATAAATAAGATTTTTCGTACGTACGTACTACTATTACTCAGCCGAATGAACGACTCGTTCATCAAAACAACTAAAAAAGGTTTTAGTGCATTAACAGTCGCGTCTTTTTGTTTTTCATAACTAGGGATTACCTGTGACTTCGCTCCCTTGAAATAAATGTTACCGTTCTATTGAAATTAATAGTTCAAATAGAGATTTATTCTTTATTATTTGATTTCTAATTTTTGTCCTTACTACTGAAGCATTTTACTGATTTTAAGTTACCTCTGTTATTTTTAATTTTTGCTTAGCCCCTAACTAATTTGTTCCGGCTAATGTCCAAAACGGTTGAACCGATTTTCACTGACAGATAGTTATAAGGAGTAACTAAGGCTTCTTTTATTTTAGAAAAAAAAAATAGAGCTCCGCGCAAGTATTATCATCTACGAAGATACAACAGAAGAAGTTGCGGGCAGCATCTAGTAGTAAATATGAAAGTTACATCAATAAGTTTATGTGCAATTACATTAAATGTGAAAACAAAAATGTTTTTCAATTATTTTTATGTGCATAAGTGTCATTAAAATAATAATTATGATTTAAGAGAAAATAAGCTATTATACACGCGTTACATAAAACGTAGTATCTACATAAATCTGTAGTTTGTACACTTCATTTTTTCTCGGATATATCCGATAGATAGATATTAGAAAGGCTGTTCAGGAATATGAGGTCATGAATATTTCGCCTCCACGGATCTTGAAGAAATACTGTGTAAGAGAAATATATATTCCAAATAAACCTGTTAAAATTATTAGCAATAATTATGAAAATCGTAATATATAAGTACTCATACCTTAATTAAATTAAGATGAGAGGTGGAAAAAAATATTGCATAAAAACACGTATGGAGGGGCGGGAAGTAGCTAGTGTAATATATCATATTAACAATTCTGAGAAAAAAGATTTTATTTTCAACACATAACGAAGTTTAAAGAAAATGCCTTGATTTTTTTTTGTACCTTCTTACCGTACCGTCTTAGTAGTCTAAATAATTTCCTAATTTTATTTTATTCAATGCTGAAAATGAAAACACACAAATATAATTTATTTACATATTTCTAGTATTATTCAAATAAAATATTACTCACATATTCGTCATGTCGGCGGTTTAACACTGACAACAAAACACAGCCAGTAATAATTTTCAAAAGTTTAAAGAATGCAAAAAAGTCAACGATATACAACACGAAGTCAGACTTTTAAATCATAATAAAAAAATACGCATACAAAAAAGTAAAAATCGTCATCTCGCCATTGTTGTATACACGTTTAAATAAATAAAACTAAAAACACTGGCAGTTCGTATCGTACGAAACGAAAAAAATAAAGAAGCCGAGCTGTCACTTTCAAAGAGCGCGTCGTGTTTTGTTTTTCGAACGGTCGAACGTCAGTTGAGCGCGCGGTACGTGGATGCACTGCGGCCGGCGCTAACGAACACCTGATTTTAATATGGCGACGAAATATAATTAAATCTACTTTGTATACGTACTGTACTGTAACATTTCAAGTTTTGTTCAATGATTCACTACTCGGGCCGCGTTGTGATGTTTTCAGTAATAGAACGGTGACATAAGTTTTTTTCTCGGAACAAATAACCGTTGTTGACCGCTTCAGTACCGATGAATGGAAAATAAGTCTTAATCCTGTCCCCGTTTCAGAGAACTTGTTTTTATAATCCCTTGCTAATTCAATATATTATAAAATACATTTATTTTGTGCAGTAAATTGTATAATAATATAATATTCCATCCAGTATTACATATCTACACCGCGTTCACAGTTTCAGTCGCATGAACACATTATTTATTTTTATTTTGTATCGAGTTCTTCAATAATACATGGTTCATTTTATACTTTAATAATTATTATCTATACACGTTTCTTATTTAAAAACGAGAGGACCGAATTGGATATTGAAAAGTAGTAAATTAATTATCTTTTTTTTCCAAGAAATCCACACCTATTTCTTTCTAAAATAATGCTAAAAATACTAAAAGAAAATATTAGATTCTTCAACAATGATTTCGGTATACATAGATAACACAAATGTTTAATTACAAATAAGGTTAAATATCAATACTTTAATTCATGGATAAATTAAATCGATCTAAAAACTTGTATAATATAGAACAAAAACAACAACTAGTATTAATAAATAATCAATTAAATAATATTACGATTTATAATTTACTAAACGATTAATATGTACATAAAATAATAATTATAAAATAAATAATCTATCTATAGAATAATAAGAATGTAAATCGAACGTGTCCTGTACTTGTTACATTTTTGTAAAAAAATTGTTGCAGGTATCTTCACGAAAAAAAAATAACCTCGAGTAATAGTCTTGGTTTCATTAAAATCGGTTCACTCTATCAAAAGTTATTGTAATTTTAATGACGACGCGGCGAGAGAACGAGTGAAAAATAAGGTTCCACGCAGAGAAGTCGTGGCACAGCTAGCTATAACTAAAGTGAATTAATGCCCAAATAATTCCAGTTAATAATAACTGGATAATTGACTATGGGGACTGACCTTCTTAACAAACTTGACAGATTACTCAACAATTGCATTCGATTTGTTTTTAATCTTCGTAAGTATGACCATGTATCGAGCCATCGTTCAGAGCTTAATTGGTTGCCCATACGCCAGCGTCGAAGTTTGCGGGCTCTGACAACTCTGTATTCTCTTCTATTTTCTCCCAACACTCCCTCTTACTTAACTCCACATTTTCAGTTTCTAATCATAACCTTAACCTTCGCTCTTCTAATAATCTTATTCTTTGCTGTCCTGTCCATAATTCCGGTCTTGTACATTCCTCTTTCTTTATCCAATCTATTCTCCTATGGAATGCGCTTCCTTATGAAATCAGGATGTCATTTAACCGTTTCAGTTTTAAAGTCAGGGTACGTCGGCTTTACCAGTCTCAGTTAGCAGAATTATCTGGTTAATGCTGTATTTAGTACTTGATGTTGACTTATTATACTTTTATTTATATATGCTGTTGTTATATGTATGTATTGTATATATGTAGTATATCGGTGTTGATATTTTATTTATATATTGTTATATTAAATAGGTTAAACATAATTTTATAAAAACTTCTCCTTTTAAACCTACCAACATTTATCTCTGCATCACCTAATGGTTGACTGGTAGAGAATGCCTTCAGCATTAAGTCCGCCATTGCGTATTTAAGGCATAATGTATAAATAAATAAATAATAACAACTTACAAAGAAATAAATTCGAAAAGAACATTCCAGATTCGAAATTTGAAATAAGTATGTTATCCATGATCGTTACTCAATCTGCCTTTACTTAGGTAAAGAAGTTCGTTAAGATAAATTAAATTTTTTCTTTACTAGCATTATCTATCTAAAATTTAAATTCTTCTTATCAACATAAGCTCACAATATAAACCTAATACTGCTATATTATCTATACTTATATATACGTATATACCTATTCTATTACTTATTCTTAGACACTTGCAACAATTTTTTGAAGTGAAACTTCTTTAGTATCGTTGTGATTTCAAATCGGATGCAACGGAAAAAAACGACAGGTAAGAGACACAAATACAAAAATGTGTAGGATGAAGCCGGCAAAGAATGAGACAGAAATATACATACTATTTTATATTATCAGTCTCTCCTCTTTGCATGGCGCTTCGTAGCATCCCCACTCCCGTCTTCTAAGCATAATCGCCTGTAATTGTGTGTATGTATATTGCACACTGTTTAATACTTGCTTGTATTTGAGCATTTAACGTGTGTTAGTATATGTGAAAATTACGTGAGCTAATACTACTGTACACTGTATGCGGCTGCGTATTACAGCTTTTTAGTAAGAAGTCAGCGTGGTGTGTTATTTATTTAACAGCGTTTGTGAGTATTTTTATATCTTGTTGTGCTAAATAATCATTTCATTTTTAAACAAATAAACCTTGTAATTATCCTACCTTTGTTATATATATTCATCTCATTCTTTTGTCGATTTACTTCTATCGTGTGTGAATCGCACACACACCTTTTTTTTCACGACACTTTAGATTTACATTACTATTATATGGTCGGTATAGATAACCATAATTTTGTGCGTGTTGAAATTTACCACCCCCACGTGCTGCGGCGTTGTGAGCACTCAGCACCCAATACTTTTACTCAGTTAGCGTTCTTATTCTAATCTTTATTTTGTGTATACCAGTCATGTTGTATGCATTTGAGTGCTGGGCTACGAAAGCGACTGATAAAAAAAAAACTACATGTTGAGGTAGATTTGTGGTGTTACTATTATGGACAAGATTAAGAATGAGTATATCAGAGGAAGTTTAAAAATTGCACCAGTAAGAGAGAAGTTGAGGAGTAATAGGTTAGCATGTATATATGTAAAGAGAAGACATGAAAACCAAGTAAATAGAAAAGCTTTGAGTATGATGGTGGATGGATATAAGAGTAGAGGAAGACCGAAAAAGGTATGGATGGATTGTGTGAAAAATGATACGTGTGTAAAAGGTGTGAACATTGAGATGACATCTGATAGGTGAGAGTGGAAAAGGAAAACATGTTATGCCGACCCTACTTATGTGGGATAAGGGTAAGAAGATGACGATGATTTTGTATAGTCATTGCTCCTTTGTGAAAGTCATGTTACAGTGATGTTATTCCAAAACTATTTTTTGAAGTTATACTTCTTTTGGCGCGTCAGGGACAAAGATGAGAGTAATTTTTTTCGATGCGCGCGCACACCGTCGCGAATAACCTACACCCTGAAGTTAGCTATAGTCAACATTTTGTTTCTTTGTATTTGTTGTTTGTATTAAAACTTTCAATGTATTAAATACCTTTTTTCTTTTGTTCGTGTCGTTTTTTCTACAAACGTAGAATAAGGCGAAAGATAACAATTTTTATACGATTTTTATCTTGTTACACCAAAGAAGTATAACTTCTAACGCGTGTACATATGTACACACACACATTTTTGAAATCTGACTTATAAATCTAGAGATTAACGCTTTATAATAACATATTTCTCAAATGTCAAGAAATTTGCTGACGCGCAGTAAGTTAAGCCGTTGCGCGGCCATGATATCTATGAAATGGCGCCAGACAATATTGCGATAGATTGCGATTAAAAACTTTATTGTGATTTAATCCTATATTAAACTATATGTGAGTATGTACGTTTTATGATTTCAAAGTAATTTCAGTAGTAATATTTGGTTACAGTTATCATCTAACACAAAATAACATGTAAATGCCATAATACACAAAAAAATGTGTTCAAACCGAAGACCGTGAAACAGGACTAACTAACTCCATTAATCATATATTATTTTTAGTTCAATTTGTACCTAAAGAGGTTTATATTCCGAGCGTTATGAGATTAAGCAGAAACGCATTCAAAGTGTACTGTATGCAGTATGTTGTTTGAAATTAGGGTTCCGTTCAGTAATATTCATTCACATTTTTGAAGTTATGCTTTTATATGAGTAGGAAGTTAGTTGGTAATTGTCTGTAAATTTCTCATGAGAAATGATAACTAAATTCAAGATTATTCTAATATACAGCTGACTGGTTAAATAGTTGCAATACTCTCGCAGATTATTCATTACTTGCTTCTCGTTCTAAATCAATGAAAACATAGGTGATTAATATTTGACCTAATTATGTCCAGAAACGTAAAACTGATATACACTCAAGATGATTTACGCAAAAACGAACTGGTGTAATAAATTAATCACACCCTGTCGTGTACTTCGAGCCGCGTCCCGCACCTCGACCTGTACCCCGCTTCCCTTTCTTCGACCGTGCGGTGTTCCCACGATAAGCAGTTACGTAATGATTAACCTTGAAAAGCGCTCCTTGAATTTTGTTCATTCAAGCTAGGTGTGATTTTTTTACGTTTAAAAGTATCGCTCCCATACTTTAAAAGTGTTAGAACAAACTATAACTAAGGTTCTCTTTGTTGTTTATTTTTATTTGTTTTGATATTATAATTTTCTATGTTAAGTGTGATCATGAACTAACCCACGATTGAAGGGTCACTTTAAACAGTCACCTAGTATATGAATCTACAATACGTGTATTATATTAGTGGCGATAAAAAAGGATATACATTATTTTTTTTACAGTTATTCATTCTTACTCGTGTATTTATGTGCGATTTAAAATTATATATAATGGTAAATGATAATTTATTATAAGTATTCGCGGTTTTTCTATAATAAACTTTATACATTGTTTATACATTTGTGGTTAACTGTAGTATTTATTATTTTTATTTTCTTACATTATAAATTACTGTTATTATATTCATCATCGTCAGCCTGTAAGAGACCCACTGCAGAACCATAGGTCTCTTTCCGAAGGAAGGCATGGGCATAATTACCACGCCAGCCCACGACGTATTGGCGATTTCAAACTCTGAGAAATCCACAGTCCTACGTTTTTCCCACATACAGTAGTACTACAAGACCATTGCTCAGGTTCAGATTTCCTCACGATGTTTTCCTTCACCGTCAGCCGATAGAGTTACCAATTTTTTTTTATAGTAGCACGGCAAACTGACTGCACTGTGCCTGATGGTAAGCGCAGTACAATCCAAAAACAATGGCGACCACCGAGTGACTTACGATCCATCGCCAGTCGCCGCTGTCATGCCGGCCTGCGAAAAGCTACATATGCAATTACCAAATGTACGCGAATTCCGAAAAATTCGTTGGTACATGCCGGGGTTCGAACCTGCGGACATCGAAACGATATTCCACCGATCTCCACTACACCACCAGGCCTTTACACTTTTTTTTATTACACTATTATTTGTTAAATATTTTATTCTACTGTTTTTGATAGGTATATTATTGTGATTATAGATATGTAAAAAAAACATTATTTTTTTTTAATTAAAAATCTGTTTATTAAAAAATGTTGTACATTTTACAAATATTTTTACAGTGGCAACCAAACTAGGCAGAGCCTGTATCTTGGTAGCCAGAAAACGATTATACAGCGTGTTTTACAAGAAGCACATTAGCGGGCCATACTTATACATATTCAAACTTACAAGCTAAAATTTTTTATTAATATAATTTGACAAATAAGTCTATATAATCACAAATAAACATACATACATACATATTAAACGTTTACATACACATTTTTATACACACTCTATACACATTTTAAATTCTTAATTATAATTTTGTCTATTAAAACGTTATCAATTGCAATTTTAATGTAGTATTTAAAGTTAAAGAAGTTTTTTTTATAATGACGACAATAATTTTAATAGTAACGTCGGTTTTTAACCGACTTCAAAAAAAGGAGGAGGTTATCAATTCGTCTGTATTTTTTTTTTTTTTTTTTTTGTTTTTTTCCTCC
>MU158993.1:402428-418548 GCA_015888305.1 Antheraea pernyi
TAGAGATGTACTGGAAGTCGTTACCAACCAAAATTTTTGTATTACAGAGACGCGAGAGTGGACTTAAACTTTGTACCTGTAGATGATATGATTTTCGGTTTGGTTGGCACCGACTTCCAATACATCTCTAGGTAGCACACATTCATATGTTTTATTTAATTTGGTTAATTTGATAAACTATTTATTTTCCGCTTTTTAGTGCCTTATAAGTTTTTGATTGATATTGAAGTCGGTTAATACTTTTTTTTGAAAATTTACTTTATTTTCTAACGAGGTATCGTGTAAATTAAATCAAGATAGTTTATTTTTTAGCTATATTTTCAACCTCAAACTACTAAGCGGATTTTGACAAAACACTAGCTTTGTACGTCAGCATAACACAGTTAATAATTTATAAATATATTATTTGGAGGTGATATGTGTAATGTTGTTGCAGTGATTTAAGATTTTGTGTCACTGTATCGCGCGGGCAGCGTACTTAAGGGCTCCACGCCGAGGGAACGGTCTTAGGCTTGAGCTGCTGCCGAGGGGGCTCTAGTACTGGTGTGCGGAAGCGAAATTTACCCCCAGACCACGTCCATACATAGTAGCTATAAGTTGCAAGTAAGTAGGAAGACCTTTTTTTTTATCGTGGAGAACCCTCTTGCACAGACATTGCCAGGTCCCCGGGGGAGGACCTGAACTGAGTCGACCTCCAATCGACTAAAATACTCCACGGTAACCTACGCCGCACTATGGGAGTGTCCCGGGGTTGCGTTAGCAAGCTCCGCAACACCCCCCGGTGGCAGGCGTTTCCCCACGCCACACCCGACTGAGGCAGTCCGGTCACAAGACCGTCTCCCAGCCCGCCGGACCCGTGCAATGGGATGTCAAGGCCCCCGCCCCTCCCCCCTGGGTTCGGCTGGCAGCGGAAAGGCTAAGCCGCTCCGCCGCCACCCCATCGTTGATGTTGTACCGAGGTTTGCTCCTCATCCGCCTCAGCCACCCTGAGATCCCCTCCGGCCTACGCTATCCTACGCAACCCCCCCATATCACCCCCCCATAAACCATGAGCCATGAGCTAGCCTATCCCTCGATCCTAACCCTACCCTACCTCACTCAAGCCCTACACCCGCCAATCCCCTGGACTTGCCTATCCAGCACCCCCCCCATTCCCCCCGCCCTGTCGTTGGAACGTGAAGTTGGAAGACCTGCCATATGAGACAGACAGAGACAAAAACCGTTACAGTTGCACTAACATTTTCTATAGTATCATCATTCACAAACACAATTCTAATCTCAATAATCTCAGGTAATTAAAACACAGTTTAATTATATCACTATGAACATATTTACGCCAATAAACTAGTCTCTACAGAACACATAAACCTGTGCATATTTGGACGATGAGCAAATTTTAATTAAAGCATGCTTTCCAGACGACCTCTTGCGTATAACCATGAATATTTATTATTTCGGCATTCACAAATAAACTATACATCATGCATTACATGTGAGAGAAGTGTTAAGAAATTATAATATCCTGTAATTAATTTAAAAATTTCAGGATCATCTATAACACATTAAACATTTGTATATCTGTATGGAATTGTTTTGTACTCTTTGTTTTTTTTTAAGTGATATATTAAAAGAAGGTTTTATATGTTACTAGCTGTGCCCGCGAATTTGTCCGCGTGGAAACCTATTTAAAAAAGGTTTCATCTGATTTACTTATATACTTTTCTCTCGTACTTAAGTCGCGTCGTCATTAAAATTACAATATTTTTTGATAGAGTGAACCGATTTGAATGTAACAAAGGCTAAACGTTACTCGAGGATATGCTTTATGGTTTTCTTGGTGAGTTTTTATCGTGAACGCAGTACTTAAGTAGTAATGCGTGTTCAAAAAAACAGACCGACAGATCGACAGGCAGACATTTCTAAAAATGATCGACATATATTCTATTACCTACTTATTCCTAGATAACTGCAATATTTTATTCACAAAAATTTAAAAAGTACAGATACGTTCTAATTTACATTCTTATAGGCTTTCTTTTTCCACATTTTCTTGTAGTGTTATCTAACTGTGAGCTATGGAATGTGAAGTATGCAGTTCATTGGGTTGTATATTTTAAGTTATTTAAAAATCATATCTATATATATTGTGTCATATCATAAAAAATCATTAATTATCTCTTGACTGAGTTATGCACTATATCCATACGAATATTATAAAACTGGAGGGTCTGTCAATCCGATATACACGTATTCATTTGTGAATCATGCAATTTCGATTGTATGGTTCACAAATGTATATATGTATGAATAGCTTAGAATAGTTAGCTAGGACAGACGCGTTTTTTTCCAGGTAACAGCCCAAGCCGAGGTGTGCGTGCACCCTTGTGTATGTTACCTAAAACCCAAATCGGTTGTGTGCCTTAAGCGCCAACCTTAGTAGTCCGGTGAAGCTGTGAAGACCCTGTCGGGTCAATAGCGTAATCAGTTCGAGAAAAAAAAAAAAAAAAAACTGGAGGGTCTGATGGTTTGGTTGAACACGTTAATTTCAAGTATTACTAGTGCGATTTGAAAAAATCTTTTTGTGTTAAATAAGTCATTTATCAAGGTTATAGGCTATGTATCATCACGCTATGACCTAAAGCGGAGCACCAATGAAGAATTTTTCAAAATCACGGTGTTTTTTCCTTTTCAGAGCTTCTGTTGCGTGTTAGCGTTGGCACAAAGTAATTATTTCACGCGGACGAAGTCGCAGGCAGAAGCTAGTCTTTATATAGATCTCGAAGGAATTTAAACTCTAAAACACGTATATTTCAATTTTTTTTTTAAATCTTATCTATTTATACTGCCCACATTGATATACAAAAACCCAAAATGCACACTTAACGTCACACAGCCGGCACACAAAAATGAGTGCATAATTTTGAATTATGCAGCTATTTCAAATAGTCTTGCATCAAATGCGTCATTTTAAAAACAACTTTAAATCTTTCAGGTAAGGTTGAATTTGCAAAATCATAAGTTTATCGCATAACTATTAAACCACATCCATGTTATTTATTAGAAAATAGTTAAATACGTATTAAATTGGTTTAAAAAAGATTCCTAATAAATGCACCACGCTCGCCCAAGGCAAGGTCGCGTTATCTTTTTTCACAAGTCTAACCACAGCGAGTCAAAAAGCAAGATGGCGAACATTCAGCGACCGCGGTGGATTTAATATGAGACCTTTTTAAAGCCAGGGTTCAATACGTATTTAAATTTTTTGTAATAACACCGTATATTGGGGGGTTTTTGCGGCCGGTTTTGAGCGCTACTTTTATTCGAGACTGTGCGTCTTGGGTTTTTATATGTCAATGATCGCCAATAATAAATACTGTCTTTACATGAATAGACTAGCTATACCCACGTCTTCGCAGGTATGGGTCATAGAATCATTTCTCTATCTATATTCTGACTAAACATCGCGTTCCATTCCACGCTCTGGCAGGTTGACAAATAACTAAAAAGATTTACCTCAGAAAAGTCTTATACGTGCCAGCGAAAGTACTCTGACAATAAACGCATCCTTATTGTAAATTATTGCGACAAAATATACAGAGAAATATAAAAAAGAGTCGTGTGCTTATGACCACACGATAGAAGTAAAAACTTATACATGAATACATGTATATTAAAGATTATACAAATTTATCAATATATATATATATATATATATATTATTGTTTTAATAAAGAAGTCGGTAATGAAAACGTAATTACTTGAAGGATACGTTACTCGTCAGATAGTAAAAGTTTTTGGCGACGACTGAAGCCGAGTATACACGATTCGGTGTCACCGAGCCGAGCGTAAGGATATACTTTCATTCGCTTGTCAATACGCCTAAGAAGTTTTCACACGAAAATAAAATCGCGTGATGTGTGATATGTGTGCGCAAACAAGAAGCCACGGTTACAAAAAAGACCAAAAGACTCCCCTAAAAGACTAAAGTGTGTGCATTTTTCTCACTTCCTCTAGAATATTCTTTTAAGCCTTTGGTGTGTACCGAGTGCTTACATTACAAATTTACTGTGGGCATAGGAGCCGTCGCAAAACGTTACTTGCATGTTAACGATTAATAATGATATATTCGACCATAATTCATTATTAATTTTATGTTAATCTTTATCAAAATAGAAATAATAATCACTCCATATTATAGAACAAAGTCCTCTGCCAAGTCTGTCTGTCTATTCGCGATAAATAAAAAAATGACTGAATTGAATTTTATACGATTTTCTCCAATAGATAAAGTGCTTCATGAGAAAGGTTTAGGTATATAATTTGTCAAGGTTTTTTATATCATCAGGTCGGGATTACATCCGCCGGGCCCGCTAGTAAATAATATAGTCATTACATATACCAGGTGACTGTTTAGACACTCGCAGTATTTTAAGATATGACACTTCATGGTCCCAGTTAACATATAAAATAATAATATTAAAACAAATACTAATAAGAATACATACAACTGTATATAAATAAATACAATACTGTATATAAATACAACCAAGAAAATCTAAGTTAAAGTTTGTTCTAAGACTTTCAAAAGTTTAACTACAAACGTGTAAATAAAGTAATAAACCTTAGTGCAATGACCGGTACCAAAAGCTACAATGGGCGAGCTGGAGTTAATAACTTTCTATAGTAAAACGGTCAAAAAAACCTTTCGTTTTGTTCCTGACATTCCCAGGGTCCCTTTCAAATGAAAGTGAAATCACCCGACGCTGACGGTCTTTGACACTGCGCTTTAACATAGACGAGTAGAGGATTGTGTATAGTTTTTGTATTTTTCGGGTAGTAGTCGCGCCATGAGACAGTCAGAACCTTATTATTTTTATTTTTATAATACTGGCCAGATATACTTCGAGTAATTATGAAAATAAAACGTTAGCGCCTTCCAAAAAATAATATTTTTTTTTTTAAGTCCCGCCAAAAGTGTTGTAACTATTTCGGAGATTTACCCCAACAAAAGACAGACAGTCAATAAATTTAAAAATTGTTTTTATTGTTATACAATTTCACATTCACGTAGTAATTTTTTTTTCATTATTCTAAGCAAACACCACTTCAGTTTTACTTATTTGTAGAGATTTCTTTATATTTTTAAAATAATGGTACATCTAAACTACATTGAAGTTGAACACATAATGACGTAGTTATAAACAGGCAGACAACATCTTTTTAATAATTATAATATCTGTTATCAGTATTCCTTACAACATATATTTATTAAAATATTAAGGAAAAACATAACACGTACAGATTTAAACATAACCTAATTAAAATACGTACAGTACTGTTTTACAGATTGATCGCAACCCTTGCATCACGCCATAGGTATCGTGCGGGAGGTGGGGTGTGGGAAGGAAAGAGGATGCATGCATATGAGATTCGTAGTGTTAAACAGATCTTACAATATCAAAGCAAAATTTTTTGAAGCTCTATATTTACGAGTATGATTACATCGAATCCCTGTTTTGGTTTAATATGATTTTTAAATAAGTACAAATAAAGAACCAATATAGATGAATCAAATGTTTAATTCTAATAACACACGACCCATCTTTAGATATTTTATCTCATGCGCGACTGACACAGATAGTCCGTAAGCCCCTCCGTCTCGCCGTGCGCGTACAGCGTATCTATGGCGCGGTACAGCGCTGCAGCGGTTGCGGTCAGACTATAAGGCTGAGTTACACCAGTCAATGTTTAAGTCAAACATTCGGGTAAAGTTATCGTTAGGCATAAAATAAGTTGCACCAGTTGACAATGGTTATAATGACGTCATGATTAAACGTTAACAATTACCGCTCCATGTTAGCTGGTTAGTGTTATTGTTGAAGTCCATTTTTGTATTGGTTGTCGTGTTTACTAGTAAACACTTTAAAATATATGTCATTACTGTGGAGAAATGATGTGGGAAACGTAAAATAATTCTTTCTATAACAACACTAGTACATTTAAATATAATATGCATTCATTTGAAAACTTATATTCCTGGAGTTAATAGGGTCGCAAACTGTGACAAAAAAATATTCTTGGACAGATTTCTAAAAAATTAGCAAACGCGTTGGCTCTGTACTTAGCGCATTTGTTAAAACAGCTGACTATTAAATATGGACTGTTATGTATACACGTGACAGATATAACAAAGACTTGCCAAGTAAAAAGTGTTACCTTCTTTGATTTTAGGGACTAATTGCATTATTGACGCGGTAACCCTGATAACTTTAACTATTACAATACGTCTGATGATGCAACTGGTTCCGGTAAATGTAGCTGTTGGTGGCTCTTGTCATTGTTATAGTTAACTTTAACGGTTACAGTAACCGACATTTTGGTGCAACTCAGCCTAAGTTATGGATATCAGACGGTCAACTGTAAGACAATTTTTTTATGAACGCTGTGTATTTGATCAAAAGATGCATTAAGATGCTTTCTGTTCGTTCGTTCGTTCGTTCGCCTAGGTCCGTTCCCTCGGCGTGGAGCCCTTGAGTACGCTGCTCGCGCGATACAGTGACATAAAATCTTGCATCACTGCGACAACATTACACATATCACCTCCACACACGTGCTCGCATACACGCTTACACATGCAAGTGGAAGGGTTTTATCTTTTTTCCCTTATCAAACTGAACTAGTTTAGAATATTATCCGATACGAAATATATATAAGAGTTGTTGAGGTATGTATGCTTGGTACACATATATGTTTCAACAACTCATATATGTATGAATAGTTAGCTTAGCTTAGTTCAAATAGGTCGCGAATTGCATGTATCAGGCAACAGCCCAAGCCGAGGTGTGCACCCTTGAGCTAGTTGTCAAAATAAAATCGGATGAGTGCCTTAAGCGCTTGCCTTAGTAGTCCGGTGAAGCTGTTAAGACCTTGCGTGGTCAATAGCGTAGTCAGTTTGAAAAAAAGCTTTCTGTTCGTTTGCCTTCTATTATAATATGAAAAAGGTATGTGTGCGATTCACACACGCTAGAAGGGAAACTTCAGTAAATCGACAAAAGAGTGTGATGACCATATATAACAAGGGTAGGATAATTACACAGTTTATTTGTTTAAAAATGAATTTATTATTTAGCACAACAAGATATATAAATACTCACAAACACTGTTAAATAATAACACACCACGCTGACTTCTTACTAAAAAGCTGTAATACGCAGCCGCATACAGTGTACAGTAGTATTAGCTCACGTACTTTTCACATATACTAACACACGTTAAATGCTCAAATACAAGCAAGTATTAAACAGTGTGCAATATACATACACACCGACATTTGCTCTCTCGCTCTGGCTCACTAATTTTTGTATTTTTGTCTCTTACCTCCCGTTATTTCCGTTGCATCCAGTTTGAAATCACAACGATTCTAAAGAAGTGTAACTACAAAAAAATTTTTTTTATCAAACCAACGCTATGAACCTAGAGTCAACAGTTTCTGACTGACGCGATACGCGTAATCTATTTGCTATGGATTAATTATTAAATACATAATATAATACCTAAGAAATGTGACCAAAATATATCTAGCATATCTGCTCGCATAGTTTCTTATGCTTTATAAGTATTAGCGTATGACCACAATTTCATTTGATCTTAAATTAGAATGTGGTCTAAGATAGTTATTACGCCAAACCTAGACCTAGACAAACAAGTTCAGACAGACAGATTTTAAATTTAAAGATTGTAGCTCACCAGGCGGACTTATAGTCTGACCGCAACCGCTGTACCGCGCCATTGGTACGTCAGCGATGAGACGGGGGGCGAACGGGCTATCCGTGTCAGACGCACATGAGATAAAATATCTACAGATGGGTAATCATGCGTTATGTGTTAAGATTTAATACATCTAGTATATTCATTTACATTGGTTCTTTTTTTGTACTTGTCTTTGAATCATATTGTAAAAAGCAAGGAATGGGTATAATTATACTCGTTGATAAACAGCTTCAAAAAATTGTGTTTTGATATCGTAAAATCGATTTTTCTCTTCACTGAAAGCTTTGACTCTCAGTTGCTAGGATTCGAACCTACGTCTACGATAAATAAGCTATAAATTTAGCCATCATCGCATCAAATAAACGCATTTTTTTCTAATCAAATTTAACATAGCAATTATCCGTGCAGCTTACAAAACTTGTGCGAGCTTCGACTGTGGTAGATATTAAATTTATATGATTAGTTGGGAAGGCATTTATAACTAATTATATATGCGAATTTGAATATCTTGGTTTTGAAGTTATGCATCTTTTGGCGCGTTAGGGAAAAATGATGAGAGTAAATTCTTACGATGCGCGCGCACACCGTCACGAAAAACCGACACCCTGAAGTTATTACGATGCGTGCGTACACCGTCATGAAAGATCGACACCCTGAAGTTAGCTATAGTCAACATTTTGTTTCTTTGTATTTCTTTGTATTAAAATTTTCAATGTATTAAATACCTTTTTTCTATTGTTTGTGTCGTTTTTTTATCTTGTACGCCAAAGAAGTATAACTTCTAACGCGTGTACATAAGTAAATACACACATTTTTACTCTTAAAAAGCACATATGGGAAGCACATCAGTGGTTGCGAAAGCGTTTATCCTAACTAATACTATATTCGAATTTGAGTATGTTTGTTTTTTATTCTTAAAAAGGGCATATGGTATTTTTATGTAGAGAATAATAGTTTCATGAGAGATAGTTAGAATCTACATGTGTATTGTATTCGGAAGAACATACAACCTGTGTATAAAATTTCATTTATATGGAGTTAGAATATATAAACAATCATTTCTTAAATTATAGTATTTTCTAAATCCCCAAGGTATTATTAGTTGTCATCTAGTGATCGAAATTTGGTCAGTACAAACCTTTTTCTTTACGTATTTGTATACTAATATTATAAGGAGCTAAATTTTGTGAGTTTGTGACGCTGTAGGTGTTAATCTCAGGAACTACTGGTACGATTTGAAAAATTATTTCAGTATTATATAGCTCATTTATCGAGGAAGGTTTCAGGTTATATATCATCACGCTAAGACCAATAGGAGCGGAGCACTAGTGCAGAATATTTCAAAATCGGGCATTTTTCCTTTTTTTTCTTCCTTTTTTTTTTCTCGAACTGACTGACCTTGACCTGGCAGGGTCTTCACAGCTTCACCGGACTACTAAGGTTGGCGCTTAAGGCACTCAACCGATTTGGTTTTTAGGTAACGTACACAAGGTCGCACGCGCACCTCGGCTTGGGCTGTTACCTGGAGAAAGTCGCGTCTCACCTAGCTAACTATTCTAAGCTATTCATACATATATACATTTGTGAACCATACAATCGAAATTGCATGATTCACAAATGAATACGTGTATATCGGAATGAAGTTGGGCTTTTTTCCTCTTAGAGCTTCTATTGCGCG
Organism: Antheraea pernyi; assembly: GCA_015888305.1. Lineage (NCBI taxonomy): Eukaryota > Metazoa > Arthropoda > Insecta > Lepidoptera > Saturniidae > Antheraea > Antheraea pernyi. Next base: position 411,877 of record MU158993.1, read on the forward strand.
TTAGCGTTAACCCCAAGTAACTATTCCATGCAGACAGAGTCGCGGGCAGAGGCTAGTTTAATATATTCATATTATTATCTATACTGAGTATTGTAAAAATATTGTAGATTGTAAACGTAAGGAGCGTAAAGTATGAAGAATAGCGACTTTTATTTTATTTTGAACTAGCCGACCCGTGCCCACTTCGTTGGGCGATTGCCGGATTGCGAATTTAAGCGCCATGTCAAGCGGGTTTTAATGTCAAAAGGCTATTATAGAGTGGATCAATATGTGAACGATGGTGATGTCTGGAATTGACTCATCTCTGTGCATCCATTAAAAACGATTGTGACATTTACTATTGTATATAATATATTATTATTGTAAATGTTATATATATTTGTTAAAAAGATAAACCAAATCGAGTTTCTTGCCGGTTCTTCTCGATGACTGGGTTGTTTTCCGAACCGGTGGTAGTTTTGACGTTCATGAGTGCCTTCTTAGGGCCTAAATTGAATAAAGTGATTTTGATTCGATTGATTTGATTTGATAATAGGCATTATATATAGGCAACTCAATCATATATATCTCATAATTAAGGCAGCGTTTGTAAGGAACGTTTTCGTTCGACCATTTTTTCTCCGACTCCCCAGATATTACCCCCTACAACCTCATAAACTTTACCTACGCGTGGAATAGTTATTTTGGGCTAAGACGAAGCGGAAGCTCTCAAAAGGAAAAACTACCCCGATTTTAAAACATTTTTCATTGTTGCTCCGCTCCTATTGGTCTTAGCGTGATGATATGTAGCCTATGACACTCATAAATAATGTGGCTTTATATTGGTAAGAATTTTCAAAATCGGTGTAGTAGTTCCTGAGATTACCCCCTACAACTTCACAAACTCTCTCTTTATAATATTAGTATATAGATTATAGCCCCTGCCCGCGACTTCGTCTGCGTAGTAATAGTTACTACTCTGGGCAAACGCTGACACACAGCAGAAGCTCTAAAAAAAAGAACATCTGGATTTTGAAACATTTTTCATCTGTGCTCCGCTCCTATTGGCCTTAGCGTGATGATATATAGCCTATAACCATTCTCGATGAATGAGCTATATAACACTAAAAGAATTATTCAAATCGGACCAGTAGAGAGATGGTATGAAAACAAATTATTTTTATTATTAGCTACCTGAACCGCGCAGCTTTGCCTACGCTAAATCGGTTATTACATGTTTGAATTGTATTTCCAAAAGCGAAAAATCTTAAGAAACACCTAGAATCCGATTGCAGTGCCACCTACCGGGTCCATTTCTATTTCCAAACTATTCAAAGACTCACTTAAATACATACAGAGTTTGTATTAGTAAAGTTAGTATTTTGTATGAATGGGTCAGCTCGTCCGGGGTTACTACCCCCACCCTCTCATAAAAAACCGACATGAAGTAACAGTGCTTGCATTGTTGCGTTTCGTTCGGTCAGAGAGAGAGCCGCCTACCCTTCCTCCTCCTCCCCCCACACACAGGATAGGGCAACGCACTTGCGACTCCCCTGGTGTTGCGGACCATGGACCCCTGGACGGTGGTGATCACTTAACATCAGGTGACCAACTTGTTCGTTTACCTGCTATGATATAAAGAAAAAACACTAATAGAACAGTTATTCGTCGTTTCAATACGAATATTTTCGATAACTACGTCGTAGTATAATCATACATTTGTAATGTTCGATAGAACAGTTGTGCAAACATTAGCTCACTAAAATATTGAAATATCATGAACACGAAATAGGTTTATTTTTGGTTATATTTTTGGAAATCAATCTTCTAGACCAGTGTTTTTTTAATGTGGGTCCCGACCCCATGGAAGGTCGCAAACACTCTATAAGGCGGTCGCAGGAGATTGTGAAGCCTTAGTAATATTATAGTAAAAACAAGTGAGTTCATGGAAATATTTTTCAAAGACAACGCAGTTAGGCAATACAAATGAATAAAATAAAAAAAAACAATACCTCGGAGTTATATTCACATTTCACTGATTTCATTATGTATTTGGCCGCTAACTAATCATAAAAATAAATGTTCAAAAACGCAAAACAAGTTTCATATTTGTTACATAAAACATAGAGGTTAGAAACAACGGAGAGTAGGGGGTCGCGATTTAATAATTTTATATGTTAAAGGGGTCGTGTTATGAAAAATATTGGGAAACACTGTTCTACACTATTACCGCCATTGTCGAGTAGATAATAATTTTGTAAGTGTCTTGATATAATTTCAGTTTTCTAACAAGATGGTGAACTCTTTGTTAGAACCATCCAGGAAATTTTTGTGGCATCTCAGAATTCATGCTCCGTAGTATTAATTTCCATCAATTTAACTTGAGCACAAATACCGAAAATTTAAGTAAAATGCCACCAATATTACTAAATATAGAGTCAAATAACACAAGATTATGAATAAAATATAAAAACAACTATATGGCATTTCAATATCCCGCCAAAAACGCAAAGAAGACAGTTGTGAATTATATATAATAAACATCTGTGCGATACACGATACAGATTAAAAATGGATAGTTTTTAAATGTAGCTTTTGGTCTTAGTCGGTCACGTAGACTTTTTATGTATTTTTGTAAGGTTTTCATTTGCCCCTATATGGTGTTATATTGGTGATATGTTATCATAATGTAATTTGGATATTATATACAACTGAAGTGGGTGGCAATTACTAACCCGGTATATGAATTCTCTGATGTCATTAAAACCTCCTTGGAAAGTACTAAGGAGGCCGCCATCTTGTTGAAATACTAAAGTCATTATAAGATACTCTTTGATAATTGCTTATTGCCAGTACTTATGTAAATTAAATAATAAAACTTTGCTAATTTGAGCACATCAATTAAAAAACTAAGGATAGATTTCGATCAACTTTTATACAAAATGTTATTGCGATAGATTAATTTAATGTAAAGCTATTATATTTTTAAGATACTACAATTTTATAAGCACTATGCCTTCAGCGAAGTGTTATTTTGCCCAGGAAAAATGGTGCTTATGATTTTTCCTCTGTACCTAAAATGATCGATTACCTGACTTAGGAAGCAGAAAAATGTATAATTTTCGGTTACTAATAATGATCATAAAGTATCTTACTTTATTTATCTATAAAGTCCGATTTCACTTTTCGAATAATTGAGTTATTGATACTATTTAAATTGATACAAGCCCTTGTTTGATGTAAATATTTGTTCGTTTTTCAGGTACCAATTTTCTATGACTTTCAGTTATCAACAATATAAATGAACCAATCTTTGAATTTAAAAATTTGCAGTGTGGTTACAAACGAAGTATTTATTATATTATGATCTTAGTCGGTCAAAGCTCTTTTTGCAAGAAAGTAGGACATGTTTATTTATATAAAGAAATGTTAAACGATGTAACCTCAAAATATTCTGGGCTGGAAGAATTGATGTCCTTAGTCACTTTTAGCGATGATATCATTAAAAATTTAGGTTAGCAGCAAGCAATAAATACTTTAACAGCAACCCGCCTGTTGACGTACTTCGACCAAACAATCGAAATATACACACAGGTCCGGCGAAGCACGTCGTTTTGCACCTGGAATACATTTTACGATCAGTCCGTCGCCAAACCGCGAAAATTGTTTGCGCTCTCCATGATGGAACGATTCGCGCGCTTTGTTTGACATTCCAAATTCGAAAGTGACGTAAGTTGCGCAAAGATTAATTATTTTTAAGTTTACTGTGCATTCCGATGACGAAGGCACACAACCATTCAGCCTTATCCCGACCACGATCCGAGTTAAGAGTTTTATTTATGATACCTGAAATTAAGTTTGACTGGTCTTTCGAGAATGTTATTGCTGTAAGATTCAGTAAGCATAAATTCTTAGTACAAAAGGCATTAATCGCTTGTTACGTTCAGACTCGTTAGTGGTGGGTATAATTATGCTATAAGTAAATAAAATTAAAAGAACAGCTGTATAACAATGGAAAAGCATGAGTATAGAATATTCTTTTATAAATAATTGAACGTAGTCTTAACTAATACCATAAATACGAAACCGTGTTTGTCTATTACGCTTTCAAGTCTTAGTTATTCAACCGAATCATCCGATATCATGAAATGTTGAATGAATGTTGAATTGAAGGAACACACTGTAATGAAACCGTAACATGATTAGGGATTTTTCTAAGCCCACTTGGCTAGCTACCAACTTCATGATGAAAATCTGTAGCCAAGTACCTGTAGGTGTGTTCCAACGGTTCCACTTGAGAGCTAGTCTCTCTAGCACAGCCATACTCAGCCTTTTTTTATATTATAGGGGGCAAACGAACAGGCGGGTCATCTGATGGTTAGTTATCACCAGCGTCCATAGACAACAGCAAAACCAGGAGAGTCGCAAGTGCTTTGCCGGCCTGTATTTGAGGGAGGGGGAGTGGGGGAAGGGAGAGGGGGAATGTGGCGGGGAAGTGGTTATCCAGCGCTCACTGACCAAACGAAACGCAACAGTGGAAGCACTGTTACTTCACGTCGGTTTTCTGTGAGAGGGTGGTACTACCCCGGACGAGCCGACCCATTCATGCTGAAACCAATAATAGGTTCAGCGTGGCTCTACCACCTGCGCCGTGTCTTTGTAGTTGGCCCACCCGATAACACTTCATTTTCAATTATTTTAAATTTAGTGCCCATAAAACTATGAGCACTCAGTAAATTAAATAAATCCCAAATAACCCGTCCGCAATGCGTTCCTTATGATAAAAGGGTTAAACCAAGCTTGTTTTATGTAGGCGATGGACACGGGCATGTCTGTCGCCGTGACAACTTTAACACAGACCCACGTGGTTAAGGCGCATTAGAGTTCATTGCGCCTACCAACAGTTCTTCAGAGAGGGCCAAGGTCTTCCCTCTTCAGACTACGAGTCGAGGACCTGATGAGTGGTCCACACCTGCAGGGCCGAGTAGAAGCACTGTAGAGGCCGTTCCTGCCCACACGGCTAAATGATGCAAGAAGAACACCAACGGGGTTTAGTCAGTAGAAATCTGGCATTCTCACCTGTGCTGCCCGACTAGGTGCAGATGTCCAAGAGGTTTCGCCCGCGGATTATTTTATTGAACAATCATTTTTCACTACATTAAATCGTTACTTTGTGATTACGTCTATTTATTTAATACCAAAATATTTGTAGTTTATGACCCGCGACGCCATGAGTGAAATGTGTTTGTGGACTGTTTAAAAAAAAGTTTGAGTACCACAGCTCTAGCGTTAGTGTGTGTATCATTTTAGACCACATTGTCATTTAACAGCAGATGAGGTTGTGGCCAAATGCTGTTATCTATACTAATATTATAAAGAGGTAAAGTTTGTGAGTTTGTGACGTTGTGACGTTGTAGGGGGTAGTCTCAGGATGTACTAAACGGATTATGAAAATTATTTTACTGATAGAAAGCCACGTTATTTGTGAGTGTATATATATATATATATATACATATGGCTATATATCATCACGCTAAAACCAATAGGAGCGGAGCAACAATGAAGAATGTATTAAAATCGTGTTTTTTTCCATTTGAGAGCTTCCGTTGTGTCTTAGCCCAAAATAACTATTCCACGGGTAAGAAGTTGCGGGCAGAAGCTATTAACTAAGTATATTATTATGATAAAGGGGTAAAGTTTGTGAGTTCGTGACGTTGTAAGGGGTAATCTCAGGAACTACTGGTCCGATTTGAATAATTATTTCAGTGTTATATAGCTAATTTATCGAGAATAGTTATAGGATATATATCATCACGCTAAGGCCAATAGGAGCGGAGCAACAATGAAAAATGTTTTAAAATCGGGGCTTATTTTTCATTTTGAGAGCTTCCGCTGCGTCTTAATAACCATTTCACGCGTGCGAAGTCGCGGGCAGAAGCTATTAACTAATTATATTATCTATAATCTATACTAATATTATAAAGAGGTAAAGTTTGTGAGGTTGTAGGGGGTAATATTTGGGGAGTCGGAGAAAAATGGTCGAACGAAAACTGTTCGCGACAGTTTAGAATGATCCGTGTAGATAAATAATGTGTGTAAAATAATTGATAATAGATCTAATATTGTCTTAGGTAGATTTATAGAATGCATAGATTTGATGGCATAGTTTAATAGTTGAAAATAGTTAAGATACACCCATAAGTATATGTTTTAAGCGATAATAAAGAGATATCTCTGATCGTGTTTTATTTACCACTTATAATATCGTGTAGAGTAGTGAGAAATAGTTATTATAGTAATATGTGGTGTAGTTATAGATATTTATAGTGTTTTGTGTAGAAATAGTTTAAAATAGTATAAGTTGTTAGTTGTAAGTACAAATGTAATACACTTGTAAACAAATAAATAGAAAGCGAAGGATGACTCATCGCCATACCGCCCCACCTGTATAGTGAGATAGGACGCAATGAGCGCTTTGATTGGCGGAGCACCGCCAGCGTGCGTAAGCGGTGCTTTGTCCCGAAATTGTGCCTGAGAGCGACCTCAAAAACCGGCGCGGGCGGTATAGTCATCCTGGATTTGCTCCGTCGTCCTACGCGTACGAAGACACATTTTTCTCAGAGCTCCGCGAGCTAAACCTCGCTGGTCTTACGCGACGATGCGCCGCACTAGCGCCACCTCTTCACGACCGCC
>MU158993.1:422419-457585 GCA_015888305.1 Antheraea pernyi
AGTTTGTGACGTTGTGGCGTTGTAAGGGGTAATCTCAGGAACTACTGGTCCGATTTGAATAATTATTTCAGTGTTATATAGCTAATTTATCGAGAATAGTTATAGGATATATATCATCACGCTAAGGCCAATAGGAGCGGAGCAACAATGAAAAATGTTTTAAAATCGGGGCTTATTTTTCATTTTGAGAGCTTCCGCTGCGTCTTAATAACCATTTCACGCGTGCGAAGTCGCGGGCAGCTGTATAGTGAGATAGGACGCAATGAGCGCTTTGATTGGCGGAGCACCGCCAGCGTGCGTAAGCGGTGCTTTGTCTCGAAATCGTGCCTGAGAGCGACCTCAAAAACCGGCGCGGGCGGTATAGTTATCCTGTTTTGTACGAGTCGGCAACGCGAGCACATCCTTCGCTGCTCTACTAGCAACAAGTCTTTTATTGCAAGAAAACCTGAACATTCTTCAACTTCAACTTCGATTTCACCAATTTGTGAGGTTGTAGGGGGTAATATCTGGGGAGTCGGAGAAAAATGGTCGAACGAAAACGTTTCTTACGAACGCTGCCTTAATTATGAGATATATATGATTGAGTTCTAGAGAAAAGTTGTACCTTGATAATGCCTATTACCGCCCAACGAAGTGGGCACGGGTCGGCTAGTACTTAATAAAGTAATCATATAGAACGCACTTATAAATTATTTTATTCCACATATTGAGTGGCTTAGCCAGGAAAAAAATAATTCTTTTACGTTTTTAAATGTAAAACACTTATATATGAATAAATAGTTTAGTCGGCTAAACCCTAACGGTTTTATTACAAAAAAGTTAAATACGTATTGAATACTTGCTTTAAGAAGGTTTCGTATTAAATGCACAGCACTCACCCGAGGCAAGTTCGCGTTATCCTTTTTCGCAAGTCTAACCTTTTTTTTTTTTAAACCCCATGGTGCCTCCTTACGGGAGCTACCTGTGTCGTATAGGTCGGGAGCCAGCGGCAGGGTGCCATAATTGTGACTGCGCGACGGACAACGCGCAGCACACTTTCGCAGTTTGTCCCGCCTGGGACGTTCCACGTCGCGAGCTCGTCGCGGCCATAGGCCCGGATCTCTCGCTCTCGACTGTCGTCTGTAAGATGGTTGAGAGCGAGACTGGGTGGAACTCCGTCGCTTCATACTGCGAGGCAGTTATGCTCTCTAAGGAGGCGGCGGAGAGGGAGAGGGAGCAGACCACCAGGCTCATCTCCCGCGGGCGACGAACACGGCGGCGACGGATTGGAGACGATCTAATGCCGCCGTAAAGGGCCTGCGGGCGACGTGACGCGGGCACGTCCGTTGCCCTGCACTATAGCAGGCCCACGTGGTGGAGGCGCATTGTGCCGTGCGACTCCTACAGTTCGTCGGGGGGGGTTTAACACCCGCTCCTCCCTGAGGGGTCTACTATCTTGACCCACTCAGGCCGCAGAAGGGGCCCCTTATGAGGAGCCAGCACCTGCCGGGTGAGCAGACGCAGTGCCGTAGGCAGTTCCTGCTCCCCGGCCAAACAGGTGTAAGGAGGCACCATGGGGTTTAAAAAAAAAAAAGGTTAGACTTGCGAAAAAGGATAACGCGAACTTGCCTCGGGTGAGTGCTGTGCATTTAATACGAAACCTTCTTAAAGCAAGTATTCAATACGTATTTAACTTTTTTGTAATAATACCGTTAGGGTTTAGCTGACTAAACTATTCATTGGTTCAATTAAAACTAAAATAACCGGGTTTTAACGCAGTCGTAGGTTTTATCCTGGACAATTACCCATCTCTAATTACAGCTCTTTGTGACCAAAAATAATTATCCTCAACGTAATAAATAAATCACCAGAATGGAGTTTATAAAATAACCAAAATAATTTTCCCTTTTAGATGAGTGTTATTAATATAATATTCCACGAATATTCTGGTTTCTTTCCGTATTTTCCGTTGCTATCAGCCCATGACGTCACTCATTAAAGTTATCGTAATAAATTCGCGAGAATTCGTATTAATACGACAATCGCGACCTAATTCATCGGAATTAAACTGAACGGGTAAAATAATTCAAAACCACTAATTATTCATTATTCAATTAATTCAGTTACGTATATAAAATTAACTATGAGATTTGTCATTATTTCGTGAATGTCTACATCCCTAGTGATATAACCAGTGTTTTCACTTTTGTGATATTATTTCGAAGAAATTTTGTGACTTTTTCTGTTATACCATATATCATTAGATGGCGCTATTATATAATTTTGAGTTCTTTGTTATTTTTATCGACTTACAACATTTTGGCTACTAGAAGTCAAAACTGTACTCTAGTATTATTTCATGGAGCATTCATTATCATTCATCATTTATTTTTAAATAGATATGTTTTTTTTTCTCGAACTGACTACGCTATTGACCGGGTGGGGTCTTCACAGCTTCACCGGACTACAACGTAGCGTGCTGGCCCTTTATAATGTCTCTGGCTCTTTTAAAAAATGGACGACATATTCGATATCAAACAGATATATAATTTTTCCTCGAAAGACAATTCCAATATTAAATACCTCGGTTGCAAAGTGAGTGTTTGATTTTATCATATATATTATATTGAACACTTTTGAACCCCAAAAGGTAGTAGCATTCCTTTTAGTTAAATGTTTAGTTATATCTATAATAAAAACGGTTAATTTTAGAACTAGATGCGCATATTTTTATTTATATAAAAATCCAGTGTCGTGATGTTTGTCCACTTTGAACTCCGAAACTACTCAACCGAACTTCATGAAAGTTGGCATTTAAGTGTAATTTGGTCCAATTTATATATGTGATAATTTAAATTTCGATTAATGACCTCAATTTTTTTTTTATTATAGATTAAATTATTGTCAATGTGGATTATAATGTTATTAACTTTAAGTTTCATCACTTTCGAATAGATGGCGCTTTAAATTAGTTTGTTGACATATGACTCAAGGACCGCCTATTACGTAGATCTCATGTTTTAATTTTGACTACTACAATAGAATACTAATATAGATATAAATTACTAATAGGTTGTATATCATTAGCCCGGTGAAGTTATGTAGGCCCATCAGGCCAATAGCGTAGTCAGTTCGAAATAAAAGGTTATATATAACTTACTTACGCAGTATACCGTTCTATACCTACATATATCTTTCTTTACATAAGAAAATCAAAGTTTGTATGTTTGTCTTCTATGCATGCCGAAACTACTGATCAGATTGTGATAATAATTTAGGAGCGTGTTCTAGGGACGCCCGAGAAGGTTCCTGTATCAGAAAATCTATATATATATATATATAATATGTCTTTACCTATGAAATTGCCGATCTGCAGTACTGACCATTTCAAATCAAAATAATTTTTGTTTGGCTAAGAATTCTAATTTCAAATTAATTTTATTTTAAAAACATGGAATTCTTTTTCCAAAAGTAGTCATTTGTTTATTGATTAGTGTTACATTTTCATCGCATTTCAATCTTTTTTGTCATCATGGATACGTTAAAAATTCCAGTAATTATGGAATATGAGTACCGTCGTGGCAGCAACGCGGCACAAGCGGCACGCAACATCAACGACGTTTACGGAGCTAACACTACAAACCAACGCACCACCTGTTATTGGTTTGCTCGCTTCCGTTCTGGGAATTTCGACCTGAAAAATGAACCTCGCGGTCGTCCGAAGATTTTGGTCGACAATGACGAATTAAAGGTGATTGTATAAGCTGATGATACACAATCTACGGCTGAATTAGCAGCAGCTTTCGACGTTAGCGTCAAAACAATATTGGTTCATTTGCGTGAAATTGGCAAGGTAAAAAAGCCTGACAAATGGGTGCCCCACGAACTCAATGAACGCCAGCGCGAAGTACGCGTCGAGACGTGCCTTGCACTGCTCAACAGACACACAAATTAAGGAATTTTGAACCGCATTGTTACCTGCGATGAAAAATATATTCTGTTGGATAACCGCAAGTGCTCAGCAAGTTGGTTGGATCCTGGTTCAGCACCTAAATAATGCCCTAAACGAAAACTTACCCCTAGATAAGTGATGGTCACTGTTTGGTGGTCTAGCGCCGGTGTGATTCATCACAACTTCTTACCAAACGGGGTAAGCATTACTGCAGATGTGTACTGTGAATAACTGAACACAATGATTGGAGAAGCTGGCACATCTCCAACCAGCATTGCAGTATATTAATGAAATTGTTTGGCTCAGCGAAAGAAATGGCTTTTTCTTCTTAGTGAAACTTTTTCAATACATTTGATATTGTTTTGACATGTTTGATATATTTCAATGAAACATCAGTTATCACAGTTAATGAATTTAATTTGTATCGATGTCATTGTACAGGAATTTATGTAGTTCTGGCATAGATACTAACTAGGACATAGTGGGATACAGGGTAACAAAGCTGTTGATCTTATCCCTAAAGAACCTATCCAGACTGGATATTTTGATCATTATTAAACCTATGTTCAGGATTTATTCTCCCCAAACAAGACTGCCAACCCAATTACAGACAAATCATATGCTTCCATTCAGAACAACATTCCTGGTAAGCCATGGTCATATAAGTGTCGTAACTGTTGCAAGTTAGCTTCGTCTACTATTGGTAAACTGAGGATATATCTGTTGACGTGTGCTCTCCAGTCCATCTTGCAAAGGTCAGCATCAGGTACAACTCAATATGTGAATATGGGTTGGATGAAAACACTAGATTAAACTTTAATATAACACAATCACTAACTTTAACAATCAATAACTTTAGAAAAACTGAATATAGAAAAAGTCCGGTATGATTTTAATACAAAATATCACAAATTTCTCATACCATGTTTTAGGCTCAGTACGAACAGTAATAATTTTCAAGGCAATAATGTTAGGTTTTACATCAATGTCAATTACAAAGCAAATTTTGGATTTGCCGGGTAGTAGGTAGTAGGCTCTTTCTGTACATCCTCTAAGAACGATTGCAAATATAATACTTTTTTAGAAAAATAGGTTGTAGAATAAACCACTTTGAGTTTCTTGCCGTCTTTTGTCCATGACTTGCTTGTTTTCTATACAGTGGTAATCCTAACTATTGTTATTAATGCGCTTTTTTATTGGTTCTACTAATCATCTTCAGTGTCTAATTTCTTCTAGACCATCCAGCTAAAGTAGACAACGACCATAATCAAGATGCTTTTGATTGGCTGTTACCTCGAGCCAATAGCATTTCAGAACGGGTCAATAGTATCCAGTAGTTAGTACGGATATTTGTAGTCAATAGCACGTATGCAGGTCAATAGTAATCAGCTCCATATTTATAAAGTAAAAAGAAATATAATTTCTTTACAAGAATTAGCGAAAGAGAATAAGAATGTCAAGAATCTAAGGACACGACATTGACGATCTAACAAATATGTAATAAGTAAATAAGAAAATATTTAACTTCATAGATAATATGTTTACCAGACACGATAACGCCGAAGTTTATGATCCTGTCACCATTACTATCATCTCTTTTATAGGCGAAACTGAATATTTCCGTACGTGATAAGAACACTGTATTTAAATAAAAATTGTTATTATTATTATTAGGCCCTTTTTTTTCTGACAACTAATCTTTTGATGGTGGTAGAGCCACGCTGAAACTATTATTATATATGTCAGCATGAATGGGTCGGCTCGCCCGGGGTAGTACCACCCTCTCACAGAACACCGACGTGAAGTAACAGTGCTTGCATTGTTGCGTTTCGTTCGGTCAGTGAGAGCGCCGGAGGCCCACCTCCCCTCCCCTCTCCTCTCTCCTCTCTCTCCCCTAACCCTTCCCCACAAAGGGTGGCAACGCACTTGCGACTCCTCTGGTGTTGTTAGTGTCAATGGACGGTGGTGATCACTTAACAGCAGACCCATCTATTCGTTTGCCACCTATGACATTAAAAAAAACTTCCAGATGGTTACTGCCATTGTCAGGTAAGTAATATTACAATTGTCTTGCGATAATTTCAATATACTAACAAGATGGTGGCTTGTTAGAACTTTCCAGCGAGTTTTCGTGGCATCTCAGATTTCATGCTCCGTGATATTATTTTCCATCCACTTCACTTATGCACAATAACTGAACTATATTACGTAAAATACCACAAATATTACAAGCTATAGAGTCAAATAACACAAGATAATGAATAAAATATAAAATCCGCTACATTGTAAGCAAGGATCCCGCCAAAAACTCTTAAATAAAAATAATTCTTATTATTCCCTTGCATTATTAAGACAATAATTTTGTGAATGCCTATTTGTTAATCAAACAGCTGATACATCATAATACGACCGCTACAAAAGGGAAACACTATTTACTAATTATTTGTAATGAATATAATATAATTAAGATATATGACGAAAATACCAGAATCTTCTACAAACATCGCGCTAGAAGATGTAAAAAGAGATGACACGCAATTATAACATGACAATTCGCAGAAGATTTTGGGAGGTGGTAGAGCCACGCTGAAGCTATTACTCGTTTTGGCATGAATGGGTCGGCATGCCCGAGGTACTACTACCCGACCCAAAGAAACAACCATGTGAAGTAACAGTGCTTGCATTGTTGCGTTGCGTTCAGTCAATGAGAGCGTCGGAGGCCCACTTCCCCTTAACCTCTCTCCTCTCCTGCCTCCTCCCTCCTCTTCCCGTTCTCCCCAAACACAGGTTAGCAACGCACTCGCGACTCCCCTGACTAGTGTCTATGGACGGCCGTACTCACTTACTGAGCCTTCTGTTCGTTTGCCTCCTATGATATAAAAAAACAACACATTTATTTGTTTATCAGAAAAGAATCGACAATAAGAACATAACATATCAGATATAACGTACATGCAAATTGTTTCAAAATTAATTTAGCCACTAATTAGGTACAGTCGATTACAGCATTTATCATACAATACAATACAGATTCATTATACAATACAGAAGATAATAATAATATAGAAGACACAAATAAGAAAGGTAGGAAGGAACAAGAAAATTAAATAAAAGCAATATAAAATATTATTTAACGACATAATAAATTATGCAAACAAATAATTATGAAATCATTAATTTTCTAATTTGAGCTTTGAGATGCAAAATTGAATTGCCAAATAACAATCTTATTGATCCGAATATCGTGATCTAGCAAACAATACTCAAAAATATCATGCCTGTGTGATTATGAACATCAAAGCTACCACTGGTTCGGACAAATAACCCAGTCACCGAGAAGAACCGGCAAGAAACTCTTTTTTTCGAACTGACTACGCTATTGACCAAGCAAGGTCTAAACAGTTTCACCAGACTACAGGGCAAGAAACTCGATCTGGTTTATCTTTTCATTATATATATTTATAATGAATTATATAATTCGCGGGGTGGTAGGGTTTTACAGCCTGACTGGGTCGCAACTACCATGCACATGGCGAAAAAGCCCGTCATAGTGATTCGCTTTTGAGGGTCGCGTTTCGGGATCAGCCTGTCAGTGGCGACCGGCGATGGATCGTGTGTCACTCGGTGGTCGCCATTGTTTTTGGATTGTACTGCGCTTACCATCAGGCACTGTGCAGTCATTTTGCCGTGCTACTATAAAAAAAAAACATAGATAAGTTACATTCGTTTTTGGTGGATGCACCCAGGGGCGTCATTTCCAGACGTCACCGTCGTTCACATATTGATCAACCCTATAAAAATCCTTTAGATATTAAAACCCCCTTGACATGGTGCCTGAACCCACCATCCGACAAATCGGTAATGTGCTTTGGGATTTTGTTATAAAATTTAACACTAACAATCTAGAAAACTGTTAATGATCTTAGTGAGCTTGAAATATGAACTGGTCAATTTTTTACTGTTTCTAGTATTTAAATTATGTTGGCATTTTACTAAATCTATCCTATCGAGGTTTTTGCGGATATGCATTACATTATTTATACATATAACAAAAATGTAAATCTGGCGTGTCTGTACTTTTTAGATTTTTGTGAAAAAAAATCTTGTAACATCTTAGTTTCATTAAAATCGGTTCGCTTTATCAAAAGTTATAGTAATTTAAAAAAACAGTGTGTTTGTATTTGGTGTATCAAGAAAAAATATTTTCAAAAATGTGATCTTTCTACTTATTCTACGTTTGTAGAAAAAACGACACTAACAATAGAAAAATTGTATTTAATACATCGAAAGTTTTAATACAAAGAAATACAAACAACAAATACAAAGAAACAAAATGTTGACTGTAGCTAACTTCAGGGTGTCGGTTTTTCGTATCGGTGTGCACGCTCATTGTAAAAATTTACCCTCATAATTTTTTTCCTTAACGCGCCAAAAGAAGTATAACTTTAATACGACGCGACTTAAGTGCGAGAGAAAATAGATAAGTAATATGAAGATAAACGGATGTAATACGTTCAGATGGTTTTATTGGTCACTGTTATTTTCATTAGGTTCCGCGCAGACGGAGTCGCGGGAAAAACTAGACAAGAATATATTGGAAGAGCAGAATTAAGATACCGAATTCTTGAAACTTAGTCTTTAATGATTCGCGAGGCCCCAGACTATAAATTATACTACAACACGGACTGCTAGAGACTGCTTATAAAAAGATTGCAACAAACATTGCAGGGGAAAAAGGCATTAAATAACCTCCTTTAATTACAATGAACGATGATATTTAAAGTACAATTACAATCATTTCATTTTTATATCGTTCTAATTGATTTACAACCGACCCTGTCGTTGAAATTTCACTCAGACCGTAAACAAAATTGTTGATGGTCGGTGTATAGGCCGAGTTCACTAACCGTAATGTTATCATCGCCATATAAATTCAGACCAAATTAATAAACTTTAATCAATTTGAACCCTAAGATGGCATTTGGAGGTCTCAGTACATTTTCAATCACGTCTGCTTCTTTATTTTGACCACAATATCATTTTACGTTCAAAGACCGTAACACAATAACATATTAATTGAGGCGTGGCCACTATTGTTTTTACTTGAAGATTGCGGTGTGTTTTTGGCAACTGGTGGGATACCTTTATGAACATGCTCAAGCCTGTATTACACAGCGGACTACACCCTACTGGATCATCATGGATTCGGTAATAGATCCATTACAGTAACTCTTTCTTATTTTTGAGGTGTTTCGGCAAGGAATTTCGTTACAAAAACGAGCAGTTCGAGCAATTTATAATATGAGGCCTCGCGAATCATTAAAGACTAAGTTTCAGGAATTCGGTATCTTAACTCTGCCCTCCCAATATATTCTTGATAATTTAATGTATGTCCGCAAAAACTTAGATATGTTGGATCTAGTAAAAGACCAGCATAATTTAAATACTAGAAACAGCAATAAATTGGTCATTCCATGCTTCAGGCTCACTAAATCCAAAAACTATTTGCCTGATAGTGAGTTCAAGAACCATGGCAAGCGGGTTTTAATATCTAAAGGCTATTTATTATAGGGTGGATCAATACGTGAACGATTGTGACGTCTGGAAATGACGCCCCTCTCTGTGCATCCACTAATAACGAATGTAAATATTTATGTTACTGTACAAATATATGACATGGAAAAATAAACCAGATCGAGTTTCTTGCCGGTTCTTCTCGATGACTGGGCTGTTTTCCGAACTGGTAGTAGCTTTGACGTTCATAAGCGCGTTCTCAGGGCCTAAATTGAATAAAGGATATATTGATTTTGATTTTGGAATGAATGCAATGTACAAATACAGTATGCATACATGTCGTGCTACAAGAAAGAACAAGAAAAAATATTTTATAAAGCAGTTCTAAACATAAATTGTCCTGACCATTAAGCCCACTTACACTACAGTACCGGATTTATTGAATTAGACTTGTGGATTTATGAAAGTATACGGCTGTTATAATAAAAAAATGTATGTCTGTCTACTTGTTCTATCTAATCTCCGAAATGGTTGGATCAGATTTGACGGGATTTTCACTGGTAAGTACTTAGTAATATTTTGAGCAGCAATTTAGACAACTTCTGTTTAAAAAGAAGGTTTTCGATCATCTATACTAATATTATAAAGAGGTAGAGTTTGTGAATTTGTGAGTTTGTGAAGTTGTAAGGGATAATCTCAGGAACTACTGGCCCGATTTAGCAAATTCTTTCAGTGTTATATAGCTCATTTATCAGGGAAGGTTATAGGCTATATATCATCACGCTAAGACACATAGGAGCGGAGCAGCAATGAAGAATGTTGCAAAATCGGGGTATTTTTTCCTTTTCAGAGCTTCCGCTGCGTCTTAGCGCAAAATAACCATTCCACGCTTACGTATTACCGCCCAACGAAGTGGGCACGGGTCGGCTATATATTATAAACTAAAGAAGCAACGTTCATTTCCACGTGGGCCCTACGCGCAAGTTTGTACTGGACATAATTTTTTTGGTAGACTTCACACGACCCAATTTGCAGGAAACATCTAGTATCCTATGTATTAATTATGTTATCATGCTCAGAATAACACCAGGCTGCAGAAACATTTAACTAAAGAATTTGAGGCATTAAAGATTACATGAGTCCTAAATGCAATAGTAATTTCCTTGTACTTCCTTCAATATTGCGCCTTTATAAATTTGTCTACGATTTGTACCATCGTACCTACACCTCGTAGCCGGCTTAAAAAAAATCGTCTCCAGTAGTATTTTTGACAACATTGGACAATTTCATGTTTGCCTTCCCTTTGTTCAACAATCGGTGGTATTATATGCCTAGAAATCGAAGGCAGCGAACCTATTTTCTTCGAAATATGATTGGAATTCGCTAAACCTTATATTTATTGCATATCCCTCGATGACATAGTTGACAAATGTCTACAACTATTCTAAATTTTAATTGATCATGACCAAAGTAAATATTTTTCACTTCAGTTTCACGGACTTTTTAACGATCCTCGTTTAAGTCATCAATTAGTAAGTTATCTCGATCAAGGTCTCCGCTGCACTTGTTTTTTAAACGTTGTTTTATTTCTTCAAATGCATCTAATACGTGTAATTGCCAGTCAATTAGACCGTCTGAGTGTGCGTCTGGTGATGACAGAAGTTGCATTGGCGTGGCAACAGCGAAAATTTAGGTGACTTTAATTCACGTCCATCAGAATGGTTATTAAATCGTAGCTTAATTATTTTTGAAGTTATACTTCTTTTGGCGCGTTAGGGAAAAATAATGAAAGTAAATTTGTACGATGCGCGCGCACACCGTCACGAAAAACCGACACCCTGCAGTTAGCTATAGTCAACATTTTGTTTATTTGTATTTGTTGTTTGTATATCTTTGTATTAAAACTTTCAATGTATTAAATACCTTTTTTGATGTTTCTATTGTTAGTGTCGTTTTATCTACAAACGTAGAATAAGGGGAAAGATAACATTTTTGAAAAGATTTTTATCTTCTTACGCTAAAGAAGTATAACTTCCAACGCGTGAACATAAGTACACACACACTTCTTTTTAACGCTGAAGCTATTACTAGTTTCAGCATGAATGGGTCGGCTCATCCGGGGTAGTACCACCCTCTCATAGAAAACCGACGTGAAGTAACAGTGCTTGCATTGTTGCGTTTCGTTCGGTCAGTAGGAGCGCCGGAGGCCCACCTCCCGTCTCCTCTGCCCCTCCTTCCCTTTCCCCCAAACACAGGCTAGCAACGCACTTATGACTCCCCTGTTGTTGCAAGTGTCTATGGACGGTGATGATCACTTAACATGAGGTGACCCATCTGTTCGTTTGCCACCAAGACAAAAAAAAGAAGAAATACGGATAGCAAGTGAAAAAAAAGTTGTACCTTTATTATAAACACGTTATATTTGAATCACACAAGGGAACCTCTGTACCCGTCTCTCCAACAACCTTACGGCAACATTACATACAGAAAATAAATGCTAATGACAAAAGGTTTTACAAAATTGGTTGATACAACTATCAATAGATATTACCATCTCTTCTCCGATAAATAAATTATCATTCAATAGAAGTAACATATAAAAGCGTGTACTTTGCACCAAAAGGACAAATTACAAAGTCAAACCATAAAGTTACTTTAACAATTGACACCAATACTCTATCAATGTCGATTCAATTGTTATAACTTTTTATTTATTCTGATGGATCGCTAACGTTTGTATTCTTTGTCTGCCATTTTAACTAGATCGATCACAAGGTTGTGTTCCGAACACACATGATAAAGGTGTCTTATATGTATTAATAGTTTACTAGGTCGCCTAGTGGTCGAAATCGACCATAATTCCTTTTGACTTTCATCTAGAAAAAAGGCCATTCCCGAGATATAGAAGAAAATAAAGACGGAAGTCGCAGCTGGTAAAAGTTAGTTTACCATAAATGCAATACTTACAAATACCAACCGAACATTAGTATTACAGATAAAACAGTTCGCCTGCACACAGAAAGACGAACGAAGGATGAAATAGAAGCTCATTTCGGTCACATTGATTTATTGATCAATAAAAAACGTCAATCAGTCGATCAGCGACTTCTAAGAACCGCCTGGAGAGGTTCCATGGTAAGGGGCACGCGACCCAATTTATTTCGTGGTTGACCTAAAAAAACGGCTAGAAGATTAATCGCCGTTTATTGCGTTTTGAAATCATAAACACGATACGGTATTCCTTAGTAGACTAGCTAGTATCTAATAACTAGCCTAGATAAGTAGTTATAAATCTGTTGCCAAGTTCTTAATTGTACACCAGTGGTCGGCAAGTTCGACATACAAAAGAGCCAAATATATCTATACATATAAAAAGTAAGTAAATCTAAGAATCAAGAAAGTTGTCTAAGAGTCATTACATAGTATAAAACAAAAGTTCTCTACCACGTCTGTCTGTCTGTTCGCGATAAACTCAAAAACTACTGAACGGATTTTCTTACGGTTTCCACCAGTAGATAAAGTGATTCATGAAGGTTTTGGTATATAATTTATCAAAGTTTTTTTTAATTATCAGGGTGGAACATCGTCCGCCGGGCCGCTAGTATGTAATAAAACGCATTTTAATCATCTTTACAAATGTCTGTCTATTTCAATAAGTGTCAATTCTAAAGTACTGCCGTTCACAATCATCAGCATCATTACCCTTATCCCACTTAAGTATGGTCGCCACAACATGTTGTCTGTATCCACTCTCTCCTGTATGTCATTTCAGTATTCACTATTTTTGTTCGGTCTTCCTCTACTCGTATATCCGTCCACAAACATACTCAACACTTTTCTAGTTACATGGTCTTCATCTCTCCTCATGACATGCCCATACCATGCTAACCTATTACTCCTCAACATATTTGTCACTGGCGCTATATTCAAACTTCCTCTGATATACTCATTCTTAATGTTATCCATTCTAGTCACACCACACATCCACCTAACATTCGCATCTCTGCCACATGTAATTTTCTCTCATCCGTCTCTCAATAAAGCACCACCCATAAAGCATATTCTCGAGTAATATTTAGTCTTGGTTTCATTCAAATCGGTTCACTCTATCAAAAGTTATTGTAATTTTAATGACGACGCGAGTTAAGTACGAGATAAAAGTAGATAAATACATGGACTTAATACATTCAGACGGCTTTATTAATCACTGTTGTTGTACATAAGATTCCACATGAACGACGTCGCGGGCACAGTTAACCTATAAATAAAAACCTCTTTCCATAATACTTCATACATTCCAGCGTGCACAATAACAAGATTCAAGTTATTAATGAAATATTACAGTAAGCTCTTGAAAGTTTTTCAAACATTTCTCATCGACACATTTCGTTTCGCCCACGCCGCGGTCAAAACGAAATGAAACATACCATTCATTTTATACGTCATTCAAACGTTCAATGCAAACAGGATATGGGATCGTGCGACGCTTTTAGGTGCCGATGTAGACGCGCGACGTATTGTATCGACTTTAATTGACAATTTTGAATTTTGACTATAATCATGCTCGCTTTTTATTTGATACAGGATCACATAACTAACCCGTTCTCAAATAAACTAAAGCCGACTCCCAAAGAAAGACTGCCAAGTCGTCCTTCCTATTTTACAGTTTTTACATTATACAGTTTACTAATTATAGAGCGAAATGATGTGATTTTTTATTTGTAGTGGATAAACTGCTAAAATACTTAACCGATTTTAAAAATACTTTCACCCATAGAGAGTTTCATTATCAGCGAGTAATATAAGCTGATTTTATTTTCTAAATCTAAAATAACGTTAGTCAAGCCGCGAGCAAAAGTTAGTAGAAAATAAACAAGAACACATAAAAATCTATAAATAAAACGTATAACATCTTTTTCACTTGTTTCTAGTACTTAATTTGTTTTGTATTTAGCATATATCAAATAATAAAGTATAGCATTCGATTTTTCATAAAGATGATCTATATAGATGTATAGGTAAACATAAAACGGTTCAGTACAATTTTTTCTTCTTTTTCTTATCTTTCTTTCTTTTTCGTTATTTTCATGTAATAAATTAGTCTCTCGTGCTTAATGCCACTCTTCTTGTTATGAGAACATATACCAGGTTTTTTTTTAATAAAAAAAAGTTATTTTTTCATTAATATCGAAACTCTGCTCAGATAAATAGTCACAGTGCCTACATAGGGTTATTGGTTTCCCTGACCGACCGGCTGACTATACGTATTCTGTAACACTATATAACAGTACATATATATATTATATATTGATTTCTTTAATTCCTGGAATGTCCAAATCATAAGAGTTTAAGCACCATGCAAACGAATTTAGGACTTTATGATGCACTAGTTAACAGACTGTTGGCAGCATAAGTTAAAAAAAAAGTGCGTGCGTACAAAGTACACATGTCAGTAGTGAAACTTCTTTAGCGAACTAATTTATAAGTCTTGTTTATACATATAATATACAAACAAGAAAAAAAAAAACAAAAAATAAAAAGTTTTTTTATTTATTTAATCTGCGTTTACTGCAAATGACGTCACTTCCGTTGCATACGTGATTTGCGTTTGCGATTGCGTGACGTTACATCTGAAAAAATTTTACCCTCATGCGCCTAAAGAAGTTTCACCTCATAAACACCGTATTTATTACAAAATTAAAAAAAAAACAATTGTACATTATCAAATTGTCTACTATAAAATGATAATTTTAAAAAATGGCTATACGTATTCAAAACCATGATTGTGAGATCCGGTTTTAAAAATCAAGCGAGGTGTTCACAGGTTTTGTAGCCTAAGTTCGTGTGTTAGATTGTCAATTGTGGGAGATGTACCTATACTAATATTAAAAAACTGGAGAGTTTGTTTGCTTAAACGCGCTAAACTCAGGAACTACTGGTCCGATTTGAAAAATTCTTCATTGTTAGATAGCACATTTATCGAGGAAGGTTATATTATCACACTAACACCAATAGGACCGGATCACCAATGAAGAATATATCAAAATCGTTGTTTTTTTCCTTTTGAGAGCTTCCTCTGCATGTTTGCGTTTGTCCAAAGTAACTATTCCACGCCGACGAAGTCGCGGGTATGGGCTGGTATGTTATATAAAACGTAAGTATAACGTCGGTAAATAAAAATGAGAGGTTATGTTTTTCTTTACAGATATATTAGAATATGCGACAAAAAAGTCGCATCTCATTTCGTCCAGTGTGCACGACCGAGGGCCGCATACCGTAATACCAACTATAATGGAAACATAACGCATTGGATAAGGATTCATTTTAGTAATCTTTGGTATTTTAATTGCATCAAATTGTGTTGTTAAATGCATACGCCCACTTATTACAAATGTACGTTCAATTGCTTATAGTTTCATAGTGATATGTTCATTATTAGAACGGACTGAGTATATTATGGAATTTATCTTTTCTTTTTTTTTTAAAACCAAAAGGAGGCAAACAAACAGCCTGGTCACCTGATGTTAAGTGATCACCGCTGTCCATAGACACTTGCAACACCAGGGGTGTCGCAAGTGCGTTGGCAGCCTTTGTTTGGGGGAGGTAGAGGGGGAGAAGGGGAAAACCGGGGAGGGGAAGGGAATGCGAGGAGTGCCTCCGACGCTCTCACTGACCGAACGAAACGCAACAATGGAAGCACTATTACTTCACGTCGGTTTTCTGTTAGAGAGTGGTACAATCCCGGGCGAGTCGACCCATTCATGCTGAAACCAGTAATAGCTTCGGCGAGACTCTACCACCTACATATTTTTATATTACTAGTTCTGCCCGTGCCTTCGTCCGTGTGAAACCTGGTGTACAGAGCAGTGATTAAAAAACTCATCTGAATGTATTAAGTTTATTTACTGTCTACTTTTACTTAAGTCGAGTCGTCATCAAAATTACAATAACTTTTGATAGATCGAACCGATTTTAATGAAACAAAATTAAACGTTACTCAAAGATATGCTTTATCGTGCATTTACAGTAATGCGTGTTCATATAAACAGTGTGAGAATGGTTTTATCATTTCCTGGGAAGTAAATATTTTATTCTGATTAATTAATTAATTCTAAGTTTTAAGAATTCGGTATCTTAACTCTACTCTCCCAATACATTCTTGAAAATCCAATGTATGCCTGCTAAAACTACTTAGGATTTAGTGAAAGACCGACTTAATTTAAGAACTAAATACAAACTGGTCATTTCATATTTCAGGGTCTTTGAGGCCAACCAGTAACAGTTTTTTCGATAGTAGTGTTAGGTTTTATAACACAGTCCCAAAGCAGATTACCGATTATGCTAGATAGTAAGTTCAAACATCATGTCGAGCAGATTTGAATATCTAATGGATTATTATAAGGTGGATCAATATGTGAACGATGATGACGTTTGGAAATGACATCCCTCTCTGTACATCCACCAAAAACGAATGTAACTGTCTATTTCTATAAGTATGCCGTTGAAATTATGAAATTGCCGTTTTGTATGAAAAATTGTAAACGAAATCTTTTCATGTGTTTTTCATTTGTATTAATCGAAGTAATCACCCATGCAATCAATACATCTTTGCCAACGTAGTGGCAGTTTATTGTTGCCCTTCTTAAAGAAATCAGCTGGACGGGAGGCAACAAACTCTTCAAAGGCATTTTGTACTGCCTCTCGGGTATTCAATTTTTTTTCGCCAAGGGGTTATCCAAATTCTGGAAAAAGTAGTAGCCTATAGGCGCAAGGTCTGGTGAGTAGAGCGGATAACGGAAAACTTCCAACCCCCGTTCTTGCAACTTGGAGACCGTCTGCTGTGCAGTATGAGGTCGTGCGTTGTCGTACAGGAGCAGCGGAGACGAGCGATTGATCAATGCTGGTTGGAGATGTGCCAGCTTCTCCATCATTGTGTTCAGTTCTTCACAGTACACATCTGCAGAAATGCTCACCCCGTTTGGTAAGAAGCTGTGATGAATTACACCTGCGCAAGACCACCAAACAGTGACCATCACTTTTCTAGGGGTAAGTTTTCGTTTAGGGCATTGTTTAGGTGCTGAACCAGGATCCAACCAACTTGCTGAGCGCTTGCGGTTATCAAACAGAATCCATTTTTCATCGCAGGTAACAATGCGGTTCAAAATTCCTTCATTTGCGTGTCTGTTGAGCAGTACAAGGCACGTCTCGACGCGTACTTCGCGCTGGCGATCATTAAGTTCGTGGGGCACCCATTTGTCAAGCTTTTTTACCTTGCCAATTTGACGCAAATGGGTCCATTGTTATATTTTTGTATTGTAATATTGTTTTGACGCTAACGTCAAAGTTGCTACTAATTCAGCCGTAGATTGTGTATCATCAGCTTCCGCAATCGCCTTTAATTCGTCATTGTTGACCAAACTCTTCGGACGACCGCGAGGTTCATTTTTCAGGTCGAAATTCCCAGAACGGAAGCGAGCAAACCAATAAGAGGTGGTGCGTTGGTTTGTAGTGTTAGCTCCGTAATCGTCGTTGATGTTGCATGCCGCTTGTGCCGCGTTGCAGCCACGACGGTACTCATATTCCATAATTAGTCGAATTTTTAACGTATCCACTATGACAAAAAAGATTGAAATGCGATAAAAATGTAACACTAATCAATAAACGAATGACTGGGGTGTTTTCCAAGCCGGTGGTAGCTTTGAAGTTCAAAAGCGCCTTCTCAGAGCCTAAATTGAATAAAGTATTTTTGATTTTGATTTTAAATTATGGGACTTTATTTATTTTAATAGTAATTTTACCCTTAACTCTTTCAACACTTTTACTAATTTTAAATTATCACTGTTCAAATTGTTGTTAATGCTTAGTCACAAAGGATACTGTTAAGTTCGTAGGTTAATAAAATTTAGTTCACTTCAGAACAAATTTATTCCTATAGTCGTAGAAATAGAAGTCAATTCCACTTTCACTTACAATTATCTTATCGCGATGCATCCTCTCCTATTCCCTCCGATGTCCCGACGCAGCGTACTTTATACATATACCTTTCCGAATATTACAACAATGCTCGAGACGGTCTACTTTTAGAAATCCATTGTCTTCCGTTCCCACGATCGATGACTCATTCTTTGTTTATTTGCATCAAGTTCATATACAGCAATACGATAGGACAGACTCAGCGAGCTGAAGCTCTTCAAGATTGTTGATAACTGCATCATGTATAATACAGACAGCCTATCGAGAGGATCGAGGAGATTATTCGCAGTTTCAGAGATACGAATAGTACTCCATACAGAGACGAACTTGTACCTTATATATAGGAAGTAATAATCCTTCGGAAAAACAACGTATCTATTCTATTATTGGAATATATATTTTTAAAATCAACCTTTCATATATACTTACATATTTCTAAATCTATATATAGCTTCACCAAAACTATATTAGAGGGGTGTTCGATGCGTATAGAGTAACCATTATAAACAGTATTCAATATACATCGTACGATACATAAAATTAATTTGTTACAGGCAATGTAAATTTAAAAACATGTCTAAGGTAATCCAGAAGCTGTACGCACATTAAAAGATTAGAAAAATGTGTAAGCGTTACATATCGTTAGCACGGACCGTGTGACTGAACTTGTAAGGTCACCGGGTAATGTAATTTGTAATATGAATAAACTGAAGACTGCAAAATATCAACTATAAATAGATATGTTATAACACTATAAGTACATATTTTAAATGCTAGAGTAACTATTACCACCGTATCGTATGAATGATACGGAACCCCAGAGTAACAGAAGAAATTCCAAGTTATTCTAAGAAATTACACTAATAGTCTAATACCTAGCAGTTCTTAGGTCAGTAGTCGGCAAAATCGTCATCCAAGAGAGTCAGGTGTAATTATTACGGATTTTTTTTATTGTATCACGGCAAAATGACTCCACTATGCCAGATGGTAAGCACAGTACAATCCACAAACAATGGCGATCACCGAGTGACACACTATCCATCGCCGGCCGCTGCTGTCATGCACAGGCTGATCCCGAAACGCGACCCGCAGAAGCGAATCACTATTACGAGCTTTTTCGCCATATACATGGTGGTTGCGACCCAGTGAGGCTGTAAAACCCTACCACCCCGCATTCGCCATTGCCTCGTTCGTTATTCAGCAGGGTTCACCACGTGCAGGTGAGGTTGGCTTAGGAAATTGAGGTTTATGCAAAGAGTTATGGTCACAGTGTAAACAATGTGTCGGTTAGAGTGTTGTAAACAAAGGTTCTCATCCGATCATCGAAGTTAAGCAACGTCGAGTGCGATTTGTACTTGGATGGGTGTCCGCTTGGGTACACCGCGTTACTTTGGCTTTTTGTTGCATTTTTTTACTAAAATGTTTCCATGTGTTATAAGTTTATTTCTACCGTGTATCCTGTTTTCTTTATAGATTTTTAATTCTTACTACAAACAAGTCTTCATTAAATAAACAGACAGCGGATTCGAACGCACGTCAAATGTTGCGGTGTGCAACCCATCTCAGCATTGCAAAAGCTTTCTCACATGTATTAAGTTGTCATGAGCAGATTGCGTTCATTCAAGTCGGATTGTAAAAAAAAGAATGCAATTCACAATCTCGTCTGACTGCTTAGTTCTCGATATAAATTTTCTCGGTTTTAGGTTCAATTGAGAAATAAAAAACCTTTATGCTATATGCTTTATGTCGCACTTTATGTTTGCAGTCATATTTCTTTTTGGGCGTTAAAAGAAATCGTTGAGAGTAAAAATTGATTCTCAACGATTGCTTATAATGTGCGAAAAATACAAAGTAACAAAAGAAAATATTTTTTACGGAAGTGTTGGATGAACGATTTTACGTGTGAGAGAATGAGATAGAATACGTTATACAGCGTTTCTTATATTCGCAGTCACATTGTAAATTGCAATACCTAATACTCGCTCTAGTTCGTTGTATATATTGTGATAATTTGATTATATTTGAAATATATGAACCACTCATTTTTACTCCTTAGATGTTGAGCATTCCTTAAACCATGTCACGATAAATAAGTCATAAATAATATTACTACCTGTACAAAAAATACACTGCTTTCGAACGTTAAAAACTATAAAAAAGAAATTTAATTCGTTGCAATAATCGTAAGCAAATACGGTTTTATCGTGAACACATTACTTTAGCAGTGATGCGTGTTCAAACAAACTCAGACAGACATTTCTAGATATGATTAAAATGTATTTGATATAGACATTTGCAACATTTTTTTTAAATCTAAAAATACAGACAGTTTAGATTTACGTTCGTATTATATGTATAGATAGATAAATAGTCAGGTGGAATAATTTTGGCAACCCTAAATCAGCTTTCAGTTCACCTCATTACGAATAACCAACCGTAACCACCGCTACTGTAAAAGGAAAGAAGATTTTAATCATGTTTAAAGTATATATTCTAATATAAAAATATTTTTATACTGAACCTTAGTTGTTTTATTTAAACACACGTTTCCCTATTTTTAACATTGTTATTAATTTTATACTACATATCCAGTTCGAACGTTGGATAATGGTGTGCGTCATTTTCGCAACTTTCTTATTTCTACTCCACGGCGTGATAATTAAGAGAAAAGATCACGTTAGACGAGAAAGGTATTTTTTTATCGATGACTAGCCTCTGCCTGCGACTTCGTTCGCGTGGAAGAGTTGCTCTGGGCTAACGCTAACCCGATTTTGAAATACTCTTCGTTGGTGCTCCACTCCTATTGGTCTTAGCGTGATGATCCATAGCCTATATAACCTTCCTCGATAAATGAACTATATAACACGAAAATAATTTTTCAAATCGGACCAGTAGTTCTTGTGGTTACCCTCTAGAACGTCACAAACTCACAAACTTTTCCTCTTTATAATATCACTAGCCTCTGCCCGCGACTTCGTCCGCGTAGTAATAGTTACTACTCTGGGCTAACGCTGACACACAGCAGAAGCTCTCAAAAAGAAAAAAACATCTCGATTTTGAAACATTTTTCATCTGTGCTCCGCTCCTATTGGCCTTAGCGTGATGATATATAGCCTATAACCATTCTCGATGAACACTATATACACACTATATATACTATATATACACAATATATATAACACTGAAAGAATTATTCAAATCGGACCAGTAGTTCCTGAGATTACCCCTTACAACGTCACAAACTCACAAACTTTACCCCTTTATTATAATAATATAATTAGTTAATAGCTTCTGCCCGCAACTTCTTACCCGTGGAATAGTTATATTGGGCTTGCGTCTTAACGCAACGGAAGCTCTCAAATGGAAAAAAACACGATTTTAATACATTCTTCATTGTTGCTCCGCTTCTATTGGTATTAGCGTGATGATATATAGCCATATGTATGTATATATATATACACTCACAAATAACGTGGCTTTCTATTAGTAAAATAATTTTCATAATCGGTTTAGTACATCCTGAGACTACCCCCTACAACGTCACAACGTCACAAACTCACAAACTTTACCTCTTTATAATATAGTTAGAAATAAATAGAAAAGGTTTAGTATCTTCTTACCTATACTAATATTATCATGAGGAAAGATCTATATTTTTGTCTATTTGCAACAAACAAATTAAAACACTACTGCACCGATTTGAAAAATTCTTTCCTCCAAAAAATTATTTAACCCAAGCTGTATTTCTTTCTCTGCCCTCGGCTTGGACTGTTGCCTTGGATGTAGCACTGTGAATCCGTCTAAGCTAAATTAAGCTAGTTATTCATACATATAAGTGTTCGTGAGATACACATGTATACTGTCATGTGTGCTGGCATTACCTACTCGACAATCGCAGCAATAATCTGGACGACTGGTTGCCAAAAATAAAATTAAAAAAATAACTTGTGAAATAATTAATGAAGAAATATAAGTAATATAAAAAAAGACACTAAAATAACTATCCCATCCAAAGTCTCGGATTACTCGCGTCTGAGGAAAAAGTGACAGAAAACCAAGATTATCAGCATCCCAGTACCTCACATTATCCTTGTAATTCTATTATCTCTCATATTCGTTACTTATTAAGGGTCTAAGACACAAAGTCTGTCTACAGGGTCTATAATTGTTTTGTTTACTAAAACTTTCCCATAAATAAATAGATAACCCCAGTAAGGGAATCGTAAAAACCCGATCTTTCAGAGAAACTATTACAAGCCGAGGACTTTCCTTCTCTTCAAGTCTATTAAAAACAACGATGAAGTACAATGACACGTTGTTTATTAAATGTAATCTGAACTTCGATTGTCATGAGTCAAGCGAATGGCATAATCTCTCTCACGATAAATATTCCCAAGTTAACAGGTCAAGGCGTTATATTATTAATAATAACTACATTTATATTAATTAATTAATCGTTTCCTTCCTCGAATTCAATTATAACATGTGTACGAGAAACAATAATGAGAATTAACGTTAATTATAATCGAATTCTGCAATTAGGGAAATAACATGTACTACGCTATTAGCGAATAGCGTGAATATTGACGTCATAACAGTGGAACCGTTAAAACGATAACGGGTTAAAGAGGTGAAGGTTACTTACATATTCACAATGATATCGCTTTCGATATGTCGATGTGAAATATATTTCTTTAATCTATTTTATTCAGTCGTATGGTTTAATAGATACATGTAGGTGGTGGTACAGTGAGAGCTCCGGTTTGACCCACCTGTTCGTTTGTCTACTATATTATAAAAAATATACATCTTTTAATACACAAAACAGAACTGTGGTACAGTACAGCGGCCAAACATTTAGTCCGGTGAAGCTGTGAAGACCCTGCCAGGTCAATAGCGTAGTCAGTTCGAGAAAAAAAAAAGCGGCCAAACATTTGTTACTATTTAGCACCACCTGGAGAGCATATACAGGGGAGTGAGAGGTACACTTCCTGCGAACGCCAATAATATCAGCTCTATATTTTTTCTTTATTATTAATAATTTTCAGTTAAAATTCCGCATCGTAAAAAATATGTGGATTCCTGGCGGACACTAACTAATATATCAGTAACTACGGTGTTATTTTAGCCTGTATTCTATATATTTTTCGTGACAGAATTTAAGAAAAATAAAGTGGCATTTAAATAAAACACGGTAAATTTATTAAAAATAGAACAAAATGAAAAAAAAAAACAAACTAAAACTATTTGCAACAAAATCTTTGTGGAATATATTAGTAAAATGAATACCATTTTATTTAAATATTCTAGATAATTTTAAATGTATTCATACAATGGCGCCTGTTGAATAGTTGACATTGAAATCATTAATAATACCGTATTAAATTTTGACCTTGGAATTAATTAATACATTGACACGGGCAGAAGTGCATATCGCGTCTTCGCTGGGAAAAGAAATAAAAAAATTCTTTATAACCTTCTAATGACGGAGTTTTGAGTGGGAATTTAGTCTGTCCTGTAGTGGATTTTATATTTTCTTTCATTTCTAATCTTGTGTTACTTGACTCCAAATTATGTAAAATTGGTGGTGTTTCATGTAATATAGTTCATTTATTGTGCATACCGCAACAATACCGTGGAGCATGAGTTCTGAGATGCCAAAAAATTCCCCGGAAAGTTCTAACCACCATCCATGGGAGCCGCCATCTATGTTGGATCACTGAAATAATCGCACAACACATGGTGGGTGATAAAATGGGTTAATTCCTTCGCGTGTCCTATTGGACGAATATTATTATTACTACTTGTAATGAAGTGACGTGTTAACGAAACATTGACACAGGCAAATGCTTCTGCGGAGCGAGAACAACAAAAAGAAGAAGACGTGACATGTCACATTATTTTCATTACACTTATAATGAAATTAATCATTTTCTATCGAAGTAATAAATTTGAGATGTATACAAGACATAATACTTCTTATACGACATTAAATCACTTGCTACAAACGTTGTTCAATAAAATATTTTGTTTTTGAATTTCAAACAACCAATAAATTAAATGTATGAAATTGAAATACAATGGTTGACTGTGAACTTTCTCTTTTATTTTATTTAATCATAAGCTTCTGCCCGTGACTTCGTCCAGTGGAATAGTGACTTTGGGATAACGCTAAGAAAACTCCGATTTTGAAACATTCTTCATGGGTGCTGCGCTCCTATTGTTCTTAGATCAGTGATATCTATACTAATATTATAAAGAGGTAAAGTTTGTGAATTTGTAACGTTGTAGGGGGTAATCTCAGGAACTACTCGTCCATTTGAAAAAAAAATTCAGTATTATATAGCGCATTTATCGAGGAAGGTTATAGGCTATATATCATCACGTTAAGATCAATAGGATCGGAGCACCGATGAAGAATGTTTCATAATCGGGATTATTTTTCCTCTTGAGAGCTTCCGCTGCGTTAAAAGTAACTATTCCACACGGACGAAGTCGCGGGCTGAGAATTGTTTTAATACATGCTTTCCATTAACACTCCAAATAAACTCGAATAAATGTTTTTAGATTTGGTATAAATTAAATCGATCTTAAGCGAATTGATTTAAAAAAACTACGATTACTTTTGTACAAAATTATCCCGAATGAACGGATACCAGAAGAACTTTGAGCTTGACAGAGGCTGATAAAGATATCTGATTCATTTACATTACAGATACTTATCACCATCGGCTGAAGGTGAAGGAAAACATGAACCTGAACCTCAGAAATGTTCTTGTAGTACTACTGTATGTGAAAAAAATATAGAACTGTGGATTTCTCAGAGTTTGAAATCACCAATACGTCGTGGGCTGGCGTGGTGATTACGCCCATACCTTCCTTCGGGAAGAGGCTTATGGCCCTGCCCTGGGTCTCTTACAGGCTGAATTCATTGTATTTATATATATATCCTTCCTCGATAAAAAAGCTATCTAACACTGGCAACTATCAATATTTTCAAATCGGATTAGTAGTTACTGAGATTAGTGCGTTCAAGCAAACAAACTCTTCAGCTTTGTAATATTAGCTATATTACTCAGTATTATTTAAAAAAATCAAACCGGTTAATATTGCAAATTTACAAAAAAAACTAAACAAGTCTTACACATACATTACTAATAAATACACCAATAAACGTACTCTAATACTAAAAGTCTCGGATAATGTCCGGGAGGAAAACGGGGACTTAAAAAAAAAACAAATGTATTAAAGTTAATATAATATAAACCTTATGAATTAATGCTTGTAAAAGTATATAAATTTGTAAAATTCACAGTGTTTAGCGTTCTTTATTAAATGTTTGCAGATCGCTTTGGCCATTTTCTCTTTCGATGAATTGTGTTTTTCTTCCTCTTCAAAAGTATTGGCAACCTCTAAGAACGACTGAGCCGTTTCATCGCCACTGTATAGGTCAAGATAATGTCTAAAACAAACAAAATTATTATTAAAAAAAAGCCGTGGCAGTCAAACTCAAAACAATGCAATTTAAACTGTGTTATTTTTTGAATTTTTAACTTAATTATATAGTGTGTTGAATTTCATAATTTACAAATTGAAATTATTAACATTAATATGGTTTTCACATCTATTGAAACTCTATTGAATAATGACGATATACTTTTTTATACAGTATATCTTTAACACTAGAAAGACTGAAACTTAGTATATACCTATATTGCCCAAAAGCTGTCAAAATGACTGCATTGTGAAAGAATAACTACTGTGAAAAGAAATTTGTTTAAAATTATTTTTTAATAGTTTTATATTATTTACAGTCATATAATAAGTCATTAGTAAATATTAAAACAAAAAAAATTACTTCACTTGGAAAAATATTAATTTATGCATTATTTTTTGTACATTTTATGCAAATGAAAGTGGAAATCTTTTTATGTCTACATCTTATGCAAACATACTTTTGACATTTTTGACATATATTATTTGTTTTGTTGTTGTGGAAAGTCGTACTTGACACATTTTGCGTTACTTAGAATGACTGCATTTGATGATGTTGCAGTTGATCTTTATTGGTGTTCATGTTCTGATGAATTTTTCTGCCTAGCAGCTCTGTATTCAACAAAAAGCCGTTCTTTTCCTAGGCATAAGTGTCATCAAAATATTTTCATTGTCATCGTTGGCGATCGACTCTTCATCGCTATCTTTAGTGTCAGATGTTTCATTTTGAATGTACATTCAAAACCATTTATGGCGACATAATTTAGAACAGCATATCGGTTATACTGACCCAGAACAAAGGTCCGGGCTGAATGCCGTATCTCGAAAATATCATTGGTTGTTACGGCTAAATATGAGTAGTCCCTTCGATGTCGTTATAACAAATTTGTAATTCGCTTCATTTTCAGATGATAGTTGAGACTTTGTTGCGTCTGATTCTATATCAGAGAAATTTTCACTTATGTTCCTTATTTTTTCCAATAACTCTCTTCTATTCACCATTTCTTTCATGAATTTAGGGTGCAAAAGAAATAAAATAAACAACTTGTTAGAACAAGTATCATTGCATAAAGAGTAGAATAACAAATGCTACTTTAGCTTATTGAGCAACTGCAACATATCAAGTATACGCCAAAATCGAAAATGTATTATGTACATGCATGTTATCATGTGACGGTAATAAAAAAAATCAAAACTCTTATTTCAATACAGAGCCGAACTGATAATGTAAGATATTTACTCAATTCAATAATAAAAGTCATTTGATTATTTTAAATTTCCAAAGCAGTCAAAATGACTGCTTTTGGGCAATATAGGTATGGCATGTTATATATATACCGCAAATGAGGGAAGTGGGAGGTAACTACATTATTAATAAACGCATTTATGTGTTGTAGAAAAAGTCACAAAATTCTAAGAAATTGTTTCATTATAATACATTTTAAAAAATCTAATTGAAATTAAAAAGCAGTCAAAATGACTTCCATGGGCAATCTAGTGTTAATCAAAGATATATTGTACAATGTCAATATTAAATGTACATAGGCTCTTAGGTACGCGTCGCTAGTCTGACAAAAGGTGCGCAATCGCAATACAGTCGGTCATGCTTACAGCGGTGACGACGTGATTTTTTTTTTTATATTAAAGCGGGCAAACGAATAGGTGGTTCACCTGATAGTAAGTGATCACCGCCGTTCATAGACACTTGCAACACCAGGGAAGTCGCAAATGCGTTGCTAATCTGTGATTGGGGGTAGGGGGAGGGAGAGTCGAAGGGGATGACGAAACGTAATAATGTAATCACTGTTACTTCACGTCGGTGTTCTGTGAGATGGTGGTAATACCGGGGGCGAGACAACCCATTCATGCTGAAACCAGTAATCGCTTCAGCTTGGCTCTACAACCTACATGATTATGACAAAAAAAATGAATACGTCGAAAGAAGTTTTTACTTCAAAAATTGATGAGTACAGTATAGGTTTAAGAATTTGAAAACAATCTTATCAAATGTTAAATAATGAATGTCTAAGGTGGTAAACACGCTAAACCTAGTGGGCGACTGGTTCTCAAATGCATCTACCGGAACACACTACAGGTGCTTGGCGATAGATTTTTCAACATAAGGGAGCTAACCAGAACTTGGAAAAACCCCTACCGCTGTGGTTTCGTTACGGTGTATTCCTAATACGGTGTATTCGGTAAGGGTACGAACCTACATCGATTTACGCGGTATCCTATTACACTACCCACTAAGCCATCATCATTTCGTGTATTATATATATGTATTTTAGATAATGATAAAGAAATAAATATATAAAAAGAGAATGGATTTGAATAAATGTCTTTCTTATTTATAACACCAGTCAATCCGATTGTCATGGTGTTATATTATGCGGTCAATGGAGCTAAACAAATAAAAGAAGCCAACTAAATAGGAACTTCAGCTGTCTGAATACAATAGTTGCTTGGCCAAATATTTTCTTGTGAATATTAGTGGTCAAAAGCTTAAGTTTAACTCCATAACTCATAAGTTACTATAGCTTAAAGTTACTACAAAGTGATGACAAAAAGACTGAATATGGAAGATCGCCAGTGTACAAACCAAATGTGCAATAAATTATTCATTCATTCAAGATAATATATTAATTTAAGGCAAGTGCTTCGTTTACTAAAAAAAAACGATGTTCCACACTACTTACCTTAAACAGTCCCTAATATAATCGAAATGATCCAAAAAACACGAACAAGGCCCAAACTGTACTAGCAGAGGCGTACTCGATCCTGAATCTAGAACTTCATTTTTCGACGACTCTGCAACACTCAAGGACATCGGTAAAATTGTCGGCGGGTCCCCGAACTTCCTCAAATACAATTTCCTTATCAAAGTCGAAGTCAGTACTGGCATTTGTTTGTTCACCTCCATTTCATAAGTGCGTTTGTTATATTCCTCATGAGATCTATCAATTGCCACTTCGCGCTTCACCTCAGTTATGATTGATTCTAGGTCTTGTGTGCTCGACAATTGATCTATTTTTCTGCATAGCGCCTGTATGAACCATGAGCCGTGTATTTCGTGTCTGGAAATGATAGTAAATAAGAGTGAAACGAAATTTTATTTCATGCTCAAATTCCAAAAATGTATAACTGCAAATTGCGTTTCCAATACCGCCAACTTATTTCTAACACAAAGCATAAATCTCGCTCTGATACTTCCTGATCTGAAGTGTTTTTAACAAACAAAGGCTTAAGAGGTGTTACAGCTCAACGCTCCGGATTATTATCACTGACCTTAGAATGACACTTCTTTTGAGACTGGTTACACATAGCTTATAGCGAATAAATTGCAATGACAACTAGCATCAGACGGAGTCCGTATGTGTTCGCTATTTTCTACCACAGAAAAGGCTTGAGTTGCGTACGAAACGTTGCTAGGGAGTGCAAATATAAAGATATCATTTGTGTGGTCATTCTCGAAAAGATAGATGTACAGTATCTCCTTTAGACCTAGACCTCACAGAGGTGTATATTTAAGGGTACATTGAGCGCTTTTGGATTGTGACCATAGTGGACCTTGTGTAAAACCAACTACAATGACACCAGCATATCTAGTGATCGAACTGAGTGGTAAGATTTTTGTACATAGCTGAATTGCTACCAACATGCAAATGGTGAAAAACTTGACACAGTGACCAAGCCAGTGTATATACAGCTAACGAAAGGCTTGCAGGCCGGCGATTGGCAATGGATTTAAGATATTTCGATTCTCACTTTTGATTGCTTATAGCACCAAGCACAGTGGCATTAGTTAGCTGTGATACTATAGGAAAACACATTGTTTAATTTAGATACTAAAGGCATTTTTAAATGTTAAATACTACGAGCAAGAAATTTTCTAGAAATTCGATGGGGTACATTTTTTTTTTTTTATTACAATTAGCGGAGGGGGGTGGGTCGCTTCCATTTCTAGACATCACTGTCGTTCAAATAACGATCCAGCCTGTAGAAGTCTACTGACATTACAACGTCCTCGACACGACATAGTGTTAGAACTTATTCTAGATTAAAATAATGGTCAAGTCTGTAGAAGTCTACTGACATTACAACGTCCTCGACATAGTGTTACAACTTATTCAAATCGCTAATATGCTTTGGGACTTTATTTAAAAACCCAAATATGTTACCTGAGAAAGTAAATTGGTCTTATTGAACAAAAAACATGGGATGGTTGATATTTTATTATATCTAGATCATAACAGTCTTTTCCATAATCAGGATTATCTAATTTTTTGTAAACGTCGATCGCAAAAACCTTGTATGGAACGCCTGCCGTTCATATGTGAGCAAATAATAATTCAAGTGACAAAGGTAAACCAGGTGTTTTTGGTAGGATCTTAATCTGTAGGTAGTCAATTTTATATTTTATTCGTAATCTTGTGTTCTTTGGATATACATATATTTCGTAATATTGGTGCTGTTTTTTCTATATATATATAATAACAATATAAATGTAACGTGTCTGGTCTTTATAGATTTTTGTGGCAAAAAACTATTGCAGATGTCTAGATATAAGCAATAAAATAAATTTCAATCATTTTTAAAAATGTCTTTTTCTGTCTGTGTTTCTGTTTGTTTGAACATTCATGACTCCCAAAGTACTACTTTCATGATAAAACCACACAGTCATAATTTTATAAAGCATTTTCTCGAGTAACATTTAGACTTTTTTTTCATTCAAATCGGTTCGCTCTATCAATAGTTATTTTAATAACGACGCGACTTAAGTACGAGAGAAAAGTGGATAAGTAAAAGGACTTAATATATTCAGATACTCTTTTTACGTTTTTTTTATATAATAGGAGGCAAACGAACTGGTTGGTCACCTGATGTTAAGTGATCACCACGACCCATAGACACTTGCAACAGCAGGGGAGTCGCCAATGCGTTGCCAGCCTGTGTTTTGGGGAAGGGGGCGATGGGACGGGGAAGGGGGAAAGAAAGTGGGTCTCCGGTGCTCTCACTGACCGAACGAAACGCAACAATGCAAGCACTGTTACTGTTACTTAAGTTTCCAGGCGGACGAAGTCGCGGGTACAGCTAGTACGTAATATAGTCAGTTATTGTGCACAAGTGGATGGGAAATAATAGCACGGACCATGAATTTTGGGATACAAACCTCCATGGAAAGCTCTAACAAGGAGGTCACAATCTTGTTTGAACATTGATATTGTCACAGAACACTCGTAATATTGTTGCACGCTCGATAATGGCAGTAATAATCTAGAAGATAACAAACGAAAATGTTACTAGCGAATTGATACATTTTTGAATTTTATCATAACATGAATGTATAGAAGTCTAGTTTGCTACGACTTATAGATGACTACACTTTACTATTAATCAATCACTGACGGCTGTTCCTTACCTTCATATAATTCTTTTGTCCGTGTGTATGTGACCGAACTCCTCCTAAACGGCTGGACAGATTATAATATAAAAAAAATGTGATTATTCAGGTGGATTCAAGAATGACTTAGATTCACAATTGAATTCGGTATGTGGCACTGCGGTTAAATTTTAGGGTTTTTTATTATCAAGGCAGGACAACACCCATTGGGCCCGCTAGTTTTAGTATATAGTTAAAGCGTGGCCTCCACGGCGGCCTTTGCACTCGCCGGCTCCCTGCCCTAGGAGCCGGAGGCGGGAGTTCTTGCCGCCGTGTACGAGTTTACGGCGGCAAGAAAGAGTATTGGGGAGCCTCCGGCTCCCGGAGAGATTGAAGCCAGGAGGTTGGCTCCTTACGAGCGATCTGCTGCAAGTACCACCCGAAGCAACCATGCCCGGTGAGTACCTGCACCAGTCTGAACGACAGGGAGCCCCAGCGTCTTCCTATCCAATCCGGCAGGACCGGGCGGACGGCGTCAATAGTGTAACGCTTTACCAATGACATTAAGGCTGAAAATATGTAGATACGTCATAAGCGCGTCGACAGCGCCCTGGTAAAACTTGGCTAACCAGCTTATTTTTGACGGCTACCCCGTCAATCCGCCCGTATCTAAGCAGCATGTAACTATTTCTTTTCCACCACCAACATTGAGAATATGCCATCTTACTTCCACATTTTATCTAAGACAGTGTGGCGTAACAATATTACTTTACGTATGTGTGCGTTATCGTGGTATTTGCTTTGTCAAAATATCGTGTAGGTGACGTGTCTACAGCTTTTTAGTTACAATATCACTAGCTGTTCCCGCGACTTCTTCCTCGTGGAATAGTTACTTTGGACTAACGCTTTTCAAATCGTACCAGTAGTTCCTGAGATTAGCGCGTTCAACCAAACAAACAAACCCTCCAGCTTTATAATATTAGGTATATGTTGAGCTTTACAGGTAATAGGTAAGTTATTTGACCGGAATCTGACCTGATAATAAATGACACCTTGGTCCAAGATGGTAAATACACTAAACCTAGGCGAACTGGCTCTTAGTGCACATGCTGAAACACACTCATAGCTTCTTGACGGAGAGATCTTTAAGCTTGAAGGTAATAGTTAAACAGGTGGGTTTTTTTTAAGTCCCATTTTTCCCTCGGACATTATCCGAGACTTTTTTTGCAACTATCATTTTCCTATTCTATTTATTTATTTTTTTGCTATCTCTGCCATGTGTTCCATGAACGTCAGGAGCGGCGCCCAAGTATCTTCACCCTCCACTATTTTATATAGGACCCCTTCCGTGAGTTGGATGCCTATCTGGGATTGGAGGTCACACCTGGACGAGTCAAGACCAGGACAATGAAGGAGAAGGTGGATCACCGTCTCCTCGGTATCCGGGTCGCACACACAAGCGGGACTGTCTTTGATCTTCAAGCGGTGAAGGTACGCCGATAATCCTCCATGTCCTGTAACGACTTGCATCTGGGTCGGTGACAGACGTATTTTCTTCACTATCCGGTGGGCATTGCCCACCTTCGGGAAGAAAACGCGCATCAACGCCCCTGTGGCTGAGGCCTCGTAGAGCGTAGCCACCGCTCGACACTTTGTTCTCGTATAATACGCTTGGCGTACGAAACCGGATACTGGTCGTAGTCGGGACCGGTCCTCTTGTAAGCGACTCGCTCGTTGCCTAATCAGGTGGGCTTAGAGAAGTCCCTACCACCATGCTATGGTCTCACCACGGTGTTTTCCTTCACCGTGCGCTCCGAGCCAGTTGCAAGAATTCGGACCTACGACCGTCGACGCGGTGACCGAACACGCTATCAACTAAGCTCTTCAAATCAATATCAATATTGGGATTCCCTAAAATGTTGTTTTTACCAATCTGTACTCAAATGATAAATACGATATAAATATAACGTAATGATAAATGAAAATTGAAAAGATATATGAAACCGGATTTCCTAGTGATGTGGGCATTATATAAAGAACACCGATAGATTATGAATCATTGTTGAACGCATTCTTAACACCGTCCATTGTTTTGGTGCATTTGATAAAAGTATTAACAAATAATGAATAATGTTCTTATCTATTATGTACGTTTGTATTGACGTCGTACTTCTTATATGTAGAAACTAGCTGTGACCGCGACTCCGTCCGCGTAAAACCTAATGCAAAGAAACAATGACTAGTAAAACCATTTGAATATCCATTAACTTATCTACTTTTCGCTCGTACTTAAGTCGCATCGTGATTAAAATTACAATAACTTTTGATAGAGTGAACCGATTTTAATGGAACCATGACTAAATGTTATTCGACGATATGCTTTATGATTTTCTTGATGAGGTTTTATCGTGAACGTGAACAGACAGACAGACATATCGCAAAATGATTGAAATTTATTTTAGGACTTATTCCAAAACACCTGGAACATTTTTTTTATTACAAAAATCTAAAATTACATTTGCGTTAGATTTACATTCTTATTATATATGGAAGATATACATCTGTATTTACGTCATACTCCTTATATGGAGAAATGAGAATGTAGATGGTCAAAGAATACCTAGCTGATTTTGAAGTGATGCTTCTTGTGAGACAATAGGTAAAAACTTGCGTTACGTGTTTTTTTTTTATATTATAGGCGGCAAATGAACAGGCGAGTCACCTGATGGTAACTGATC
Source organism: Antheraea pernyi (assembly GCA_015888305.1). Classification (NCBI taxonomy): domain Eukaryota; kingdom Metazoa; phylum Arthropoda; class Insecta; order Lepidoptera; family Saturniidae; genus Antheraea; species Antheraea pernyi. Next base: position 456,453 of record MU158993.1, read on the forward strand.
ACCGCCGTCCATAGACACTATAGTCGACGAATTTTAAACTGAGTCGTCGGGCAATAAACGTCACTGACAGTAGAAATGTGCACGCAATGCAACCCGTTATCGATACCTAGCTACCTACGCACGCGGGGTCGATGCGTCATCGTGACCTTCATTAGCACTCTGACTCCTGATTGGTCGTTACGAGTAAGGGTTGTTGTTTTTATAGAAATATAAGATTTTTTGTAACGACACTCATTACATTACTTACGCTTCATTACGCAATACGCACAATGGAGAATTTATTTTCTGACGTGGTTTTGAAGAAAAGGATTATTGAAGAACTACGAAATATCCCTAGAAAAGATAAAAAGGCCCTTTTCACAAGCCACATTACGATCTATAGAATTTCTCTATGATTACGTTGAACCAAACATTTTATCTCACAAATTAAAAACTTTTATTTTCAGATAGCGAAAAATTATTCCTATTAATACTTAACATGATTTAGCATGTCGATTGTACCTATCCCGTTATCGATATGCACCTCTACAATTCTTACGCACATCACTACACCTGTCCATAAGACCTGTAAGTGCGAACGAGACAGCCATATAAATATGATTTATGACCCGAAGCCTCAGTTTATAATGCGTCGACTATAGCAATACCAGGGGGGTCGCAAGTGCGTCGCCGGTCTGTGTTTGGGGGAGAAGGAAATGGGGGGGAGAGGGGGCGGGGAGATGGGTATCCGGCGATCTGACTGACCGAACGAAACGCAACAGTGCAAACGCTGTTACTTCACGTCAATTTTCTGTAAGAGGTTAGTACCACCCCGGACGAGCCGTTCTTTAATATTAAAACCAATAATAGCTTCCGCGATAGGTGTGTATATAAGCGTGTATAAGTGACTGTCAGTGATATCCAGTGACCAGTGAGTAGTATACCAAAATTAGTAAAGTATTTTTAGGGGATAGGGTGGCAAGATGGGGTACTTAAGCTTTAAAGGTCAATAATATAAAAAAATACATAGTGAAACAATCATATTTATTTTTTAATTAACAACTAATTATTAACCGACTTCAAAAAAAGGAGGAGGTTATCAATTCGTCTGTTTTTTTTTTATGTTTGTTACCTCATAACTTTGGATTGGGTGA
>MU158993.1:470091-482924 GCA_015888305.1 Antheraea pernyi
CGCGGCGTCAAGGAATTTATAATGTTTTTATCTATAAATTCCTTGCGCGGCATACATAAAGCCTTAGTCTATTCTTTTTTTGTTTTTTTTTAATGATTGTAGCACAGCAAAGTTATCTCTCGCCGGTCGCCGCTGTCATGCCGGCCTGCGTAAATGTCTCTTCACGTTACGCTTAAAGGATCCCATGTTATAGGAAAGAGGGAACATACTGGCCGGGTGGTTGTTCCACAGCTTCATGGTACAGCAAAGATAAGAAGTTGCGAACTTTTTAATTCGTGCCCAGATAAGAGTTACCATAAAACTATGGCTCCGACGCCAGCGCGCGCGGTTTGGTTATGAAAAGGAGAGGAAGGGATTAAATTAAATAGCTCTTCGGAACACTCGCCATGATACAGTAGAACAGGCTCAGTTAGGTAATGTCTCTGCGCAACTAGCTCCATAAACTGTGTAATGTCTGCATCATTAACAATGCGGACAGCCCGTCTCTGCAACCTGTCCAGGGCATATACTAGGTATTTGTCGGAACCGTCCCAGAGGTGCGAACAATATTCCCCACAAGGCCGAATTTTTACCTTATAAAGGAGGTATAGCTGATATGTCCTGAAAGTAGTCCGAGAAGCTGTAAACACCTTGCCAGGTCAATAGTGTAGACAGTTGGAGAAAAAAAAAATTGTTGTGAAAAACCGTCGCACCCTGTTCAGGATTCGGAGTCTTCGAGATGCAGTGGAGATTATGCTCCCGATGTAATCCCGAGGTCTCTGCGAATATCTATACCTAAGATATCTACATCAACATACACATCAAAAATATAATCCATGGAAACTCAACAACTTTTCAAAATGCATCGACATATATGTTTTTTTTATTTATGAATTGATAGTCAATAGCAGTTAACATCAATATTTATAGTATTCTAAAGTACATTTAATAATATAATAGAATAAAAATAATTTTAAATCTAGCTCAAACACCATTGAAGCCACTGCGTAACATGGTAGCTAGTTTAAAAAAATAATATATAAATGTGAAATATGAAAAACTAATAAGACACTAAGGAGCGAAAAATAACTGACTATTAAACTCCATTTTTAGTGTCCATAAATATATTTGGAATTACTGTTTGCACCTAAAAATGATCGAGAACAAGAATTTTAGATGATTAGTAATTTGAGATTAGTGAAATATGTTTTGAGTAACATATTAATTTTGTAGGATGCAAATGCAAACAATTACAACTATAATAGATTAATCTTTCAACAGCTAAGGTTCCGTAATATATTCAACAAATGGTAATTGAATCCAATATGTTAATTATCTTATATACTATTCCATATATCTAAACGAGTCACAGCGAATGTTACGGTGCTCGATTTGGACGCTTCGAAAAATGACATCTTTGCAACTCGGTTCCAATTTCAAGAAAATACGTAGATACGAAGTGGGTGAAAATTAAATAAACGATATTCACGCCCTTAGAAGTTGAATATTTTCTTCAATTTAAATGGGACCACCTCTTAATATAACCAATTCAAATAAAAAAAAAACATTAACATCGGTTCATAATTGATGGAGATATCGATTAACATATATAAAAAAAAATACATACAACCGAACGTAGTAACCTCCTCCTTTTTCGAAGTCGGTTAAAAAGTATCAAATATTGGCCATCGTCTTTGGGTGCACTCCACTAAGCGTTCATAATGCCTATAATACTCTGTCGGCCGTTCCACATATACACTACTATCATTGTGGTCGTGGCGAACGCTCACGAGGAGCTCACGACAATCCATGTCTAGAGGAGGGTCTAAGTGAACCTTGAGAAAATTAGGGGAATTTTCAAAACTCAAAGCAACAAAGATGACGATCGAGAAAATTTCATTATGAAATAGAAGTGGATGTTTCTGCAGCGGATATTCAACGAGCTGCAACATGTAAATATAAATATGTCAAATAAGTTTAACTTTTATTTTGTAATTATTAACTATGTTTACATGTTTCCTTGATTGTTAATAACATAATAATTGTATTCCATACTTCATCTAAACTGGGTGAACTAGTACTTTCTATGTATTATAGCGACGCACCATCAAATATCCTACTGTCACCTCAAAAGACATTTTGATTTTATTTGAATATAAATTATTAAATACTTCACTAAAATGAAATATGTATAAAAATTAAATTATACATTTTTTGCAATATAAATCGAATTGACTAATGCTTATTAAAATTTACTGTTAAGACATACAAATTATAATCTAACTTCGTTAAGCTTTTGTTTTTTTTAGCTTGCCTTTTGTATTATTTACCTCAACGCTTAAAATGCTCCATAATCCATACCACTTTAGTTTACGATTGTAACGCTCGGGACTAAGTGGAACGGAAAAACCCGTGGTTCTGAGCACAGAGTTCTGAGCGCTTAGTGGAACGCACCATTAGTAATTTGTGACATTGGCAGAATTTTGTGTACCTACATGGATACATATAAATAACTTTATAATTTTATTATATAATTAAATCAAAATGACATGTATAATATCAACAATATAATATTATCCTTATATTACGTTGGTTAATTTAGTTTTAGCTATTAAATAAGCTATATAAGTTAGATCATCACAATGGTTCATTACAAATATCTTAGCCGTGAGCACCTTGAAGGATTTGACAATTATAAGGTAAATATTGGCAATAAGCACAAAAACTATTATTTCTTATATTTTTCATCGAGAGTATTGACTATTTTTACGTGTAATATTATGAATTCCTTATCATTTTAAACATAACCTATTCACCTATATTGATTTTTACGCAGTAAATTATAGTGATATAACCGCTTCCTGTAATTCTATACTGTATTGCGGTATTACCTACGGTTTTTTTCTATTAAACTTTCGATTTACACTGCATTATATTTTACTACGCTATATATATATATACATATGTTCTAGTAAACTATGTGCAATTTTTTTTGCGAAATTGGACCAGTGAAGCAATTCGCTATAGAAAGTATATTATCTACTACATTTTCTAAGTGTTTCAAAATTAATTGATTAAAGAAGCTACACTATGGTCAATAAAATTATGGATTGAAGAAAATAATCATTGAAGGATATTAAAACATATTATTATTTTTTTGTTGTCTGGTGCAGCAAACCTTGCTAGGTCAATAGCGTAATAGGTTGGGAAAAAGAATTTATACTTTTTTTATTTACCATTCAATATTTCTAATTTTTCTTCGTTTTATTTTAATGTAAGCATTTTTTAAACTTACTTTCAAATAAAATTAATAACATTAAATTAATTTATTGCAAAGTAATTTGGCCTATATTATGTCATGGAAAGATAATATAAAGCACATAATTTCACACACAGTACTTTAATCTATATCTGTCTATACTAATATTATAAAGAGGTAAAGTTTGTGAGAAAGTAGGGGGTAATATCTGGTACTACTGGTCTGATTTGAAAAATTCTTTCAGTGTTAGATAAGTAATTTATAGAGGAAAATTATAAGCTATATATCATCACGTTAAGACCAATAGGAACAGAGCACCAATGAAAAATGTTTCAAAATGGAGGTGTTTTTCCATTTTTAGAGCTTCCGCTGCATGTTAGTGTTAGCAAGTAACTATTCCATGCAGACAAAGTCACGGGCAGAAGCTAGTACATAAATAAAATTGGAGCTTATGTTTGTATGATAAAAATAGCAGCTCTTTAACAAGTGTTTATGAAAGTATATACTATACTTATACAAATAAATCTGTCTGCTTTTGCTAATTTTTGAAATAGTGGGACTGATTCCACCAGAACTTTGACTGGCGTATACCTAATGTTATGTTAAATTAACCTAATTAGTACCTAATGTAAAATTATATTTTAAAACCTGAAACCTATTAAAAAAAAATCTAATTTGAATCCTTTGTTTTCTTTTAAACTAAATGGACTAGTGTACAGGACTTTGCTGTTGTAGTTAATTTACTTTATACTAAATCTCAATAATGATTTTAAAATATCATCATCGTCATCTTCTTACCCCTATTCCACCTAAGTAGGGTCGGCACAACATGTTTTCCTTTTCCACGCTTGCTTATCAGATGTCATCTCAGTATTCACACCTTTTACACACATATCATTTTTCACACAATCCACCCATACCTCTTTCGGTCTTCCTCTACTCTTACAACCATTGACCGTCATACTCAAAGCTTTTCTAGTTACATAAGCGTGGAAAAGGAAAACATGTTGTGCCGACCCTACTTAGGTGGAATAGGGGTAAGAAGATGACGATGATGATATTTTAAAATCATTATTGAGATTTAGTATAAAGTAAATTAACTACAACAGCAAAGTCCTGTACACTAGTCCATTTAGTTTAAAAGAAAACAAAGGATTCAAATTAGATTTTTTTTTAATATTGCGTTCACTAAGAATAAAATGTAGAATTGAAAATGAAAGTTTTATCACAATAATGTTGGTGTTTTTTTATTTTATTTACAGTACATGGCAATAGACACTAGTCCCTTGAGTGTCTATGTTATGCATCCCTTCTGGAACAGAGTTGTGGAGGTGAGTAATTATTTGACTTAAAAAAAATAGCAAAATCAGGCTACATACCTAATTTTTATTTAAAACAAGTTATTACATTATCTGTAAAAAAAAACTCAATAGACATTTAGGAAATATATAAAACAATGACTTTATAGAGACTGTATTAAACATAGTATATTTCCAAAAATGCCGAACATATAAGTAAAAAAATACATAACAGTTAAGAAAATCAATTCTGGTACTTAATATCTCAATAGTATACATATAAGGGACCAAAATGATTGACAATGTTTAAGCTACCATAAGCATGACAATGCTGAAGAGGAAAAGCGGTCTAGAAAGAAATTTGAAGATAAGTTATAATAGAAGCCTTTTGCTGTATCACTCTGTTTGAACAATTCTATAGAGAGCGAGAGAGCATATTGCATTAAATAGAAGAAATTATTATTTAATATTGCCCTGTTGCCTACACCTTAATTTGAATTCATTTTACTTTTAGATTCTAAAATGAAAATCAGAGGAAATTTGTCAGTGTCTGCATTTTTTTTTTATTTAATATATTCTACATATTTGTTTCATTGATGTCTGAAAATGGCAATTTAAATTGAATTTTAGTACTTTTCGAAGCCTCCTAGGGCTTATAATATTTAATAATAATAATAATCAATTAATTAATTCCATAATTTTCCCAATCTAAATCTCTGAATATGTGTTCCAGCACAGCATTAAACAGTTTGGAGGATAGTGGGTCTCCCTGCCTTACACCTCTGTATATAGGAAAAGGGTCTCCTTTTGATTTCACTTTAATGCAGCTATTGCTATTTTCTGTTAAATTCAGCCAAATGAATTTATGGTTTAGACTGTCAAAGGCTTTGGAATAGTCTATAAAGCAGACTTACAAAGACTCTCGATATTCATTATACAGGACTTGTTTGATTGTGTAGTTGTGGTAAATTGTACTGTAATTCTTTCTAAATCCAGCTTGTTTTATTGGTTGGTTTTCATCTAAGACCCTTGTTATTCTTTCTGGGATTACTTTTGCAAAGATCTTGTACACATTTGATATTAGGCGGATTGATCTATAGTTGCCTAGGTAATTTTTATCACCTTTCTTGTGAAGGAGAATAGTATGTGATTCCTTGTTTTGGGATGCCTGTTATTAAGATATCATTAAATGGCTTGTTTGATATCTAATTCCTAATTGGACTAATATCTTCTAAAGTGCCTCTAATCAGCTCATTTGGTACATTGTCGGGTCCTGGAGCTTTTTGTGACAAGATGGCTTTTTGTACTTCTTGTATAAGTATTGATGGAGAATTTTCATAACTGGCATTTAAGTTTTTGTGCGAGTTTTTGTCTCGTTCGCAGTCATAGTTTGAGTAAAGGGATCTATAATATTTTATAGCAAGTTTCTGGATTCCTCTTCGATTTCTTAACTGTTTGGATTCATTGATTGTCAGTTTAGGTACCCACTTCATTCCTAGTTCCCTTAATTTCTTAAAAGCCTTTCTTGCCCCCCTGTCCTTTGGATTTCTTTTTCTAGCTTTTTGTTTCTCTTTATTATCATACCTTTTCTTATATTTTCCCGAATCTGTTTGCTCAGACTGGATATTCTGTTGCGATTTTCTTTATTCTTTAATTTGTTCAATATTAGTTTTTTTTTTTTTCTTTTTTACTTTCATCCAGTAGCTCTATTGTATTTTTGCTAAGTTTCACGTCTTTAATTGCAATTGCTTTTCTGAATTGTGATAGTTGTTGATCCATGTTGTTGTATTTTTCAATAACACGTTTGTCCAAGTTTATTACATCCATCAGTGACTATCAGAGTCGAGGAATCGACATTTTTTCCATAATGTTCAAGTGTTAGCAATTCGTTCTTTATTGTGGTTCTGCCTCATTTGTTGGAAGCAGTTTTAGGCGACATCGTACCATAGGGTGGTTTGTATTAAAATTTAGGTTCTGAATTATGTGCGTATCAATGAAAAATTCTGGTTTATTAGATATTATGTAGTCGATTTTATTTTTACACTTTCCATCTGGTGAAATCCAGGTCCATTTTTTGTTTTAGGTTTTTAAAAAACTGAGTTGAGTATTGTTAAATTATTTTGTAGTACATATTTAGTTTATTGAAAACATTAAAAAATCGGAACATGATATAACAGTTATAGATATAAATTTCACAGTACAAAAATATTTACTGTAGTTTAATTATCAGGGGAATAAACGGAGCAATACCTCTGTATGGAATAACTGATACCCGCGATTCCTCTAAAGTACTTGGTAAGAGGGATCTGATAACATTTATATAAATAGAATTCCAGGTGTTTGTAGTTTCCGCATCACGCAAAAGCTACTAGATAGCATTCAATCGATTCTAAATTTAATTTCATAGATACTTGATCCTTACCTAAAGAGAAAATTATCATTATACCTTCATTTACATACTCAATACTCGGCGTACATTTAACAATTTAAATTCGTAACACTATCGGCTGGCGGTGAAGGAGAACATCTTGAGGAAACCTGTACCTGAGAAATGTTCTTGTAGTACAACGGTATGTGGAAAAACTGTTGATTTCTCAGTATTTGAAATCGCCAATACGTTGTGGGCTGTCGTGGTGATTGTGCCCATACGGGAGGAGGTCTATGGTCCTGCAGTGGGTCTCGTACAGACTGATGATGATGATGATATTTAACCATCTTTGAGTTATATTACTCAACTTTCACTTTCACTCTTTCAGCTAGTACCGAAATGGGTGGCACCGAACGTTCTCACTTTCGGCGGATTCCTTCTCGTCGTACTCAACTTCTCTATGCTCTCGTACTATGATTATAATTATTACGCGGCGAGTTACCCGTCTCCTAATGCGACATTGGCTGAAGTCCCATCAAACGGCCATTTGGAAGTCATACCCCAGAATCTGTGGTTTGTGATAGCAGTGTTCCTATTTACAGCTTATACTTTAGGTATGTGTACTGATAAAACAATATAATAATCCAGCTATATTTATACATACCGATAACATGCTCACAAACAATTTGTTATCTATATTATATATATATATAATATATAACGTGTCTGTACTTTTACGATTTTCGTGTAAAAAATTGTTGTAGGTGTCTAGAAATAAGTAATAGAAAACATTTCAATCATTTAAAAAAATGTCTGTCTGTGTGTATCATTGCCAACAGTACTAAGTTCACAATAAAACCTGATATAAGAAAATCATAAAGTATATCCTCGGGAGTAACTTAATCTTTGTTTCATTCAAATGGGTCCACTCTGTCAAAAGTTATTGTAATTTTAATGGCGCCGAGATTTAAGTATGAGAGAAAAGTAGATAAGCAAATGGATTAAATACGTTCAGATGACTTTATTAGTCATTGTTTTGATAATTGTAAGGTAATGGATTGTTTGTGTGACGTCCAGCTTGTGGAAAGAAAAAAAAAATAGATTTTTTGTTGTGTGATAACTTCTACAACTATAGACGAAAAAAGGTAACAATCCAGTTCCAAAATGTTCAACATTTATGTATATATATTTCAGATGGTATTGATGGGAAACAAGCTAGGAGGACACAGACCTCCGGTCCTCTCGGGGAACTATTTGACCACGGTCTAGACTCTTACACTGTATTCTTCATACCCGCCTGCCTTTACTCTATATTTGGGAGATTGGACTTCTCCATACCGCCTATTAGGTAATATATTTGCTAAACTCGTCTCATTCTCCCTCCACTATGACTAGGTGCGATCCAATCTCACGGGCCCTCTAGTGCCACTGCATCATAATAGTTCAGAATGTCACAATATACAAGACACTTCACATCACATGTATTTCCTCACATAGTAGGCATGCAAGTTCTGTGATTAACGACTTTTTCCCTGACTGAAATCTTGAAGTTCATTTAACAATTATTACTTTAAGAACTCCCAGGCAAATATACAATACAAAGACAGGCAGTCTTACCAGACTGTTATTATAATAACTCTTAGAAAATGGAACTATTGTGATTTTATATTTGACTAGCTGACCCGTGCCCACTTCGTTGGGCGGTAATAGGCATTATCAAGCTACAACTTTTTTTTAGAACTCAATCATATATCTCTCATCGTTAAGGCAGCGTTCGTAAGAAACGTTTTACCATTTTTTCTCCGACTCCCCAGATATTACCCCCTACAACCTCACAAACTTTACCTCTTTATGATATTAGTATAGATAATATAATTAGTTAACAGCTTCTGCCCGTGACTTTGTACACGTGGAATGGTTATTTTGCGCTAAAACGCAGCGGAAGCTCGGAAAAGGAAAAAATACCCCGATTTTGCAACATTCTTCACTGCTGCTCCGCTCCTATGGGTCTTAGCGTAATGATATATAGCCTATAAATAATAGTATATATAATAGATATAAGCCCTGATAAATGAGCTATATAACACTGAAAGAATTTTCCAAATCGGACCAGTAGTTCCTGAGATTACCCCTTACAACGTCACAAACTCTACCTCTTTATAATATTAGTATAGATTATAGATAATATAATTAGTTAATAGCTTCTGCCCGTGACTTCGTACGCGTGGAATGGTTATTTTGCGCTAAGACGCAGCGGAAGCTCTGAAAAGGAAAAAATACCCCGATTTTGCAACATTCTTCATTGCTGCTCCGCTCCTATGGGTCTTAGCGTGATGATATATAGCCTATAACCTTCCCTGATAAATGAGCTATATAACACTGAAAGAATTTTCCAAATCGGACCAGTAGTTCCTGAGATTACCCCTTACAACGTCACAAACTCTACCTCTTTATAATATTAGTATAGATTATAGATAATATAATTAGTTAATAGCTTCTGCCCGTGACTTCGTACGCGTGGAATGGTTATTTTGCGCTAAGACGCAGCGGAAGCTCTGAAAAGGAAAAAATACCCCGATTTTGCAACATTCTTCATTGCTGCTCCGCTCCTATGGGTCTTAGCGTGATGATATATAGCCTATAACCTTCCCTGATAAATGAGCTATATAACACTGAAAGAATTTTCCAAATCGGACCAGTAGTTCCTGAGATTACCCCTTACAACGTCACAAACTCTACCTCTTTATAATATTAGTATAGATTATAGATAATATAATTAGTTAATAGCTTCTGCCCGTGACTTCGTACGCGTGGAATGGTTATTTTGCGCTAAGACGCAGCGGAAGCTCTGAAAAGGAAAAAATACCCCGATTTTGCAACATTCTTCATTGCTGCTCCGCTCCTATGGGTCTTAGCGTGATGATATATAGCCTATAACCTTCCCTGATAAATGAGCTATATAACACTGAAAGAATTTTCCAAATCGGACCAGTAGTTCCTGAGATTACCCCTTACAACGTCACAAACTCTACCTCTTTATAATATTAGTATAGATTATAGATAATATAATTAGTTAATAGCTTCTGCCCGTGACTTCGTACGCGTGGAATGGTTATTTTGCGCTAAGACGCAGCGGAAGCTCTGAAAAGGAAAAAATACCCCGATTTTGCAACATTCTTCATTGCTGCTCCGCTCCTATTGGTCTTAGCGTGATGATATATAGCCTATAACCTTTCTCGATAAATGAGCTATATAACACTGAAAGAATTTTCCAAATCGGACCAGTAGTTCCTGAGATTACCCCTTACAATGTCACAAACTCACAAACTTTACCTCTTTATAATATTAGTATAGATAAATACAACTCTCTTTTCTGATAGCGACAAAAGGTGCCTGCTCAGTGTCTCATGTGAGAGTGGGCGAACTTCGTCGCTCTCCATACGGTTCTGGGACGGCGTTCGTTCGCTGCCCTATTGGAGCTTAAATTTAAATGTTACGTATTTTGTAATAAAAAAATGTTGTAAGAGGTTTTTTTTTCTGCGTTCAGGCATCAACCCTATGTTTCATATGGACTGGTGCAAATGGGACGATATTCTACAAGAAGTACGTTTTCGGTTCCTACACGGTGGCCAATGTATTCGAATGGAGTATCTACGCGACCGGTGTTGTTACAAATTTGCCCGTGGCACTGTATAATATACACAAGTAAGTTTTTTTTTTTTGAAGTTATACTTCTTTTGGCCCGTTAGGGAAAAATGATGAGAGTAAATTTTAACGTAACGCGCGCACACCGACACCCTGACTTTTGCTATTGTTAGTGTCGTTTTTGCTACAAACGTAGAATAAGGCGAAAGATAAAAAATTTGAAAAGATTTTTATCTTATTACGCCAAAGAAATACAATTTCTAACGCGTGTACATAAGTACATACACACTATTTTACATTAATTTCAAAAACCATAAGAGTTACTAACGCAATGAAATAAAATATTCACATTCAAAAAAAAATTAAGGTAATTGATTGATTGCTCTCATTAATTGATTAAAACTAATTTATTTGTATTACTTCTTAAAATTAACTATCAAACTACATATGAACGAACAAAAACTATCAAACATAACATATATGATAGATAATTGAATCTTTAATCCACACTGAAATTATAATTTATTTATTTATTTTAGGATCGTCAACATGACAATACATCCCCTCCCCTCTTCTCTCTCCTCTCCCTTTCCCTCCCCTAACCCTTCTCTCCAAAAGATGGCAACGCACTTGCGACTCCTCTGGTGTTGTTAGTGTCCATGGACGGTGGTGATCACTTAACAGCAGGTGTCCCACCTGTTCGTTTGCCACCTATGACATAAAAAAAAAAAAAACATTAGTGATTATATAAAAAGTAGGACTATTGTAACACATTATAAATGTAGTCATATTTAGTCATAATGCGAAAGTAAATTTGTTACTAATTCACGCCGTAATTACTCAACCGATAATCGTGAAGATTCTCATACACTTTGTCATGGGTATAGAAATGGATACGTAGTACCATCAATATATTCATCCCAAAAAAATATATCGAACCTAGTCTTCAAACGCTGATGAGAGGCCGCGACGAGTGTACGGGAATGAAGTTGACCGCCCAACCACTGCGGCATGATCGATGGTATCGATGCCCACTTAAACCGAATAAGAGAGTAGAGATAAATAAGTAATAACAGGCCACTACATACTCTTTGTTAGCGGTACAGAAAAAGTCATATGGTACCATATATATATCGCAAAAACATGTATCGAACCTAGGCATGATACGCTGCCGAGGGTGCCGCGGCGGGTGTATGGGAATGAAGTTGACCGCCCGAACACAACGACGTGAACTCACTTCCACACACTTCTTATGAACTGGGTCATTTATACCTACCCAATCGGTTTAAATAGAATGATAGGGATAAATAACTAATAAATAAATAAAATAACAAATCATTAACATTCACAGATCGTACAAATTGGGCACGGGGAAAATGCGTTCCTTTTCAGAAGCAATCAGACCACTATGGTCTCTGTTATCCGTGTTCATTGTCTGCACGTTGTGGGTTCACCAGTCTACGAATTTACCAGACTATGATCTAAGAGCGCTCTTCTTGCTTATCGGTACATTATTTAGCAACGTGGCGGTGAGTGTTTAAATCTATACATATAATAATAGTATAAATCTAACGCGTCTATTAGTTTTTAGATTTTCGTAAATTAAAATTGTTGCAGGTGTCTATGAAATTAGGTAATAAAATACATTTCATTCATTTTTAGAAATGTCCGTCTGTTTATCAGTCTGTCGATTTGTTGGGCACGCATCACTGTAAAAGTGCTGCGTTCTGTATAAAACCTCAGGAAGAAAATCATAAAGCGTATCTTCGAGTCACATTTAGTCTTTGGTTCATTAAAATCTATTCGGTTTATCAAAAGTTATTGTATTTTTAATGAGGATGCGGCTTACGCACGAGAGGAAAGTAGATACGTAAATTAATTTAATACATTTAGATGACTTTTTATTAATTACTGCTTTTTTACGTAAGGTTTCACGCCGACGAAGTCGCGGGCACAACTAGTCTCTATATATATATACTAGCTTCTGCCCGCGATTTCGTCCGCGTGTAATAGTAACTTTGGGCTAAGACTAACATGCAGCGGTAGTTCGCAAAAGAAAAAAACTATTTTTAGACATTCTTCATTGGTGCTCCGCTCCTATGGGTCTTAGCGTGATGATATAGAGTCTATAACCTTCCCCGATATTTATCGGGTTTTATCGGCTCATTTGAGCTATATAACTCTGAAAGAATCTTTCAAATCGGTAATCACTTCCTAAGATTACCCCCTACAGCGTCACAAAATGACAAATTATGTATTCAATTATGTATATTTATTCTTGGAG
>MU158994.1:0-88309 GCA_015888305.1 Antheraea pernyi
GAACCAAATACAAAAGTAATATTACTTTTGTTATAGCTTCATATGTGACCACGATAATTTTGTTTTTTTTTTTGTCGTTGCACGGCAAAGTTATTGTACTGTGCCTGATGGTGAGCACAGTATAATTTAAAAACATTGGCGACCACTGATAGATACGCTATCCCTCACCGGTCGCCGCTGTCATACCGGCCTGCATAAATGTCTCTTCACGTTACGCTTGAAGGACCCCATATTATAGGAAATTATTATTAATCTGTATTCATTGGAATTAATTTCAAATATTTCAGTAATAAAAAAATTAAAAACTGGTGTTGATACTGGTTAGGAATATTTTTATACGTTCAAAAAGTAACATTTTATATTTACGAACAGCTAAATCTTTTTGCATCACAGTGATAAAACGTTGAGGTAAATCTTTTCTGTTGTGTTTTTAATTGTCAGGGCAAGGTTTGTATGAAAAAAAACGTTTAAAAAGTAGTGAAAAAAAGTGAAAAAATTGATTTTAGAAATCTGAATATAAAAAGAGTGTGAGTGAGACAGAAAATAATAGGAATATATTCAAATATTTCGTAAATTGACTTTCAGTTGTTCATTTGCCATTTTATTTTATTTCCCGGTCGCACTGTAAAGGGAAGACTTGGTATCATTTTCTTCGTTAGTACACTGGTACGAAAGTACAGATAAATATGCAGCCCATATATACAATCCTTACTAATTTTAAATGCGAAAGTGAGTTTGTGTGTTACGCTCTCACGCCTGAACAATTAAACTAATCGTCATGAAGTTTTGCAAGCACGTTATCAACGATACAAGAAAGGGCTTAGGTTAATTTTTATCCAATACTGTACTGCTTCCGATAGACGTGTTTAGTAAACAAAACCTACAATAATAATTACAATCATAATAATGGGTCGGCTCGTCCGGGGTAGTACCACCCTCTCATAGAAAACCGACGTGAAGTAGCAGTGCTTGCATTGTTGCGTTTCGTTCGGTCAATGAGAGTGCCGGATAAACCACCTCCCCTTCCTCACTCCCGCTCCTCCAAACACAAGCTGGCAACGCACTTGCGACTCTTCTAGTGTTGCAAGTGTCTATGTACGGCGGTGATCACTTAACATCAGGTGACCAGCCAGTCCGTTTGCCTTCCATGATATAAAAAAACCCCAAAAAAACGACAAGATATTAAAATATGTATCTATTTTTGTAGGGTGAACCGTACTCATTTATTCCGCATGCACGTTGATTTACGTGCTATGGAATCGAAGGCACAGGAGCTCCGCGCGAAAATGCGCGACGTTCTGACGCGAAAGTTAGGGAAACCGCGTAAAGTCGACCGCACGTTGGACGACTTGCTCCGACAGATGGCGCGCAGGCACAAGTTCACTGCCACACTCGGCACCACGCCGCAGATGATCACTCAACTTAGAAAATGGCGGGTTAATATATAATTATGATATTCGCTTTGTTCAATCCATAGATATACTCAGTTAATAGTCGGTTTTGTTAATAATTAAGATATAACATAAACACATTCGTTTTAACTTGACGATATCTTAAAAATGTGGTTTAAAATGGTAATCACGCTGAACCTGGCAACAGCCGGAACACATTAACAGGTTCTTAGTGCAGGTTTCCAATTTGAAGGTGGTAGCTAACGGTAGGTCGATTTAGAAAAAGCCCTATCACCATATTACGGATTTATCAGAACATTTCCCTTCATCAAATTCATTAAAAAAAAACTCGGACAACCAACATCAGTAAGTTATAAGCCAAATATGATTATCACATATTAAACTTAAAATCTGGCTATATCTCAAGTGAACTCGTAGGCAAATAACAAGCAAACAAAGGTTCGTAGGATGGAATGAAACTGAGCATTGAACAATAACGGGACATTAAATAATAGCAAATAGTCATCTGATAAATCGAACTCAATATACATTGAGAAATTCGTTGCATTAAATTACGAATGCATTAAAAAAAAATTATATTGAAAATTATTGACGTCGTCGTCGTACTTATAAATATTATAGCTCTCGTCAATTTTTTTGGCCGTTCTGAATATCGCCATAAGTTCTAGCTTGCGCGTAATATAGTCAAGAAGTTACATACAAATAAAGTTAAAATATTATTATAGGAATTTAAACTTGGCATTTATTTATCGTCAATTTGTCTAGATGGCATACATATAATACTAGCGGACCCGGCACACTCTGTCCCGCCCTGATTATAAAAAATATACACCAAAACGTTCCTTATGAATGACATTATCCACTGGTGAAAACCGCATAAAGATTCATTCAGTAGTTTTTGAGTTTATCGCGAACAGACAGACAGACAGACGCGGTAGGGGCCTTTGTTTTATACTATGTAATGATATTACGTTTTCATACCTAAATTTGGGTGCTACATAACTATGTTCAGAGCAGTCAAAAAGTTGACTGTAGTAAGTACTTGGCAACTAATAATAAATAGACGTAACTACTCGGGTACCTAATAGAATCTTACCCATATAATAATTATTATTAAGGCCAATTAAATTTTAATTAAAAAAAATATATAAAAAAAAATAATTTAATAAAAATAAAGAATATATTAGAATTTTCATTACGCATGACGCAAAAGTAACAGCCTGTTAATTTACATACATGATGAATATTAAAAGGAAGATATATTCTGTACGCATGGTATCATCTCTTTTATTAGGAACGTCACGGCGATCTTGAGAAGAAATACATTCAACACTTGAATCAATACTCAGATCGCCTCCGCTTGGCCGCTGCTCTTCAAGCCGATATTTTACCGCAAAAGGTACGAAGACTCTTAAAAATAGTAAATCTAGTGGTTAATTAACATTATTATGTAAATAAATTATAAACAAACTATTTTGTTAAATTTTGTCTTTACTTACATTTAGTACACACAGTTTACATTTAGTATTTACATTTTTTTATGCAAATATCACTCATTCTTCACACAATCCATCCATACGTATCTCGGTCTTCCTCTAAATACTTTCGTCGTGAGTTCTGACATAGAAATGTATGGTATTATTCTTTAAAAAAATTAAGTATCACCTTAGTCGAAGTTTGGAATTGGATTATTTGTTGCTAGGGATCCGTTCCATCTTCACCTCGGTGTAATTATTCTAATGTGTCTGGATCAGTGATCGGCAAAATGCGGCTAACGAGCTCCGTGCGGTTATCTCTCTACTTCATTGTGGGTCTTCAAAAAATGTTTAGTGTAGACACGAAATATTATTTATTATCTTGCCTTATAAGAAACAAGTTAATTTTGAAACGCAGGCCTACACAAAAAACACAGATGTACTTTCAATCCTAATTATTTTCATAAAAATGCACGTACTAAAGTAAAGTTTAAGTTTAAAAAAAGCTCTCTTTGAATATATACTTCATTTTTGTATTGTTTATATTTGGCTCCTCTGAATGTAGAGTTTGCCAGCCACCGGTCTAGACGATTTAGATGCATTATTTGACACTTTGACATTCAAAGTACTATAGCCGTAGTCACGTAATAATAATCTTCATACAAACAACTTTTGTATCAATATATTTAATGTGATATCTTCTAACATATTCATAGAAATTATACGCTTTAAAGGGCTTTTTAATAAATGTACAATGGCACCAAAGTACTAATATTGTATTTGTGTAAATAATATTTTTTAATAACATGTAAGCGATAAAAACTTTTATCTAGTTTGTATAAATATAATATGAATCATATATAATCAAAGATCGCTATCTACACTTCGACTCATTTTTGGCAAAGTGGAAAAAATGTTTCTGTTCTAAAGAATAGCAGTGATGATTGATGTATACACTATATTTTAATCTATAGATTAAAAAAAATAAAAGATCGTTTTTTATTCAAAATTTGCTGTCTCGCCACACAAAAACGTATTTTCCCAAGAAATGTAGATAGCCGCCTATGATTCTATGCAACTCATATATATGTATTATACACATAAACCTTTCAGAAGAAATAATTTAAACGATATTTTAACCTGTATCAAAATCCATTGGTTAATCTGGAATAGTTAATTGAATACACCGAGACACGAGAAGTAATTTTGTTGTATAATATTTATAGATTATTTTGTAGGTTCCGAAAGACCCATCTGAAATGGCAGGTGGTTACAAACCATCACAGTATCAACGTGACGTTGTACGCTTGCATATCATTCGTTCCCAGCAATCACAACAGATTGCAGTGAGTACCTTCATACGTTCTATTATAAATATTAATTATTACTATTTATTGGTATATGACTATTATTTTCAAATAATATCAAGCATTACAATTTACATATTACTTTCGCGTATACATCCAACTTAAGTATTTATTAAAAACTTAACACATTGCATGCGAGTCTATTACGTCAGGGACTTATGCACATTCTATGCAGGTCTATTTCATCGTGGACATACTCGTGCATATTGAATGCAGGTCTATTTTGTTGTGGACCTATGCGTGAAATATGTATATTGCAATGTGCAAATAGGCATATTGCATGCGAGTCTATTTCGTCACGAACTTATGCATGTAGCGCAATGATATAACTAAAAAGCTATAAATACGTTACATTTTTTTTATATCAGAGGAGGCAAACGACCAGGTGGGTCACCTGATGTTAAGTGATCACCACCGTCCATAGACACTTGCAACACCAGAGGAGTCGCAAGTGCGTTGCCAGCTTGTGTTTGGGGACGGGGAAGGAGGAAGGGAATTGGGCACATGACGCTCTCACTGACCGAACGAAATGCAACAATGCAAGCACTGTTACTTCACGTCGGTTTTCTGTGAGAGGGTGGTATTACCCCGAGCGAGCCGTCCCATTCATGCTGAAACCAGTAATAGCTTCAGCATGGCTCTACCACCTACAACCTACTACATTATATATTAAAACAAATGGCACGATAACGCACAGTATATACGTAAAGTAACATTATAACACCCCACTGTCTTAGATAAAATGTGGAAGTAAGATGGCATATTCTCAATATCGGTGGTGAAAAAGAAATAGTTATATGTTGCTTAGATACGAGCAGATTAACGGGGTAGCCATAATAGATAAGCTAGTTAGCCAAGTTTTAACAAGGCGCTGTCAAAGCGCTTATGACGTATATACAGATTTTTACTTATAATATCATTGATGTAGCGAAATGTGGCGTGCAGGACTATTTATTCGCTGACATACGCGTGCAGTGGCACATAGCATGCGATTCTAATACGTCGCAGACTTACGTATTCAAGACCACACTGTATGCAAGTCTATTTCCTCCCGGTCTTACGCGTGCAGTGGACGTCCTGAGCTGGTAATTTGACAGAGAGCCGAATTACTTGACAAATTAAATTTCTAGAATGAAACAATGCGTATCGGCGTCTAGTAACACAAACACCATACTATCGTACATCGTACTTATAAGTTGCCTGCTTTTTAGCAAAATACGACTAAATACATGCTTTTACATGACCTACCCGTAATAGTCTACAATACACGTAAAAGTAGTGAAGCACTGAATGTGTTAATAGTACTATCCTGCTTAGAACTCAAAGACTAAACAAAGACTATAAAACGGTATTTAATTATAGGAGTCGAGGAATTATTTGTTATTATTTTATAGGCTCTGCGTGAAGAAATAAAGGGTCTTCGACTGAAGCCATTATCGCAAATCGCTCAGGGCACCGACATCACACCGCCGGAGTCGGAACGATCTCAAATTCGTCTATTTCTGGTACCTCGCACAATGAGACAAATGTGCAGAAAATACTTTCCCATGTACGTCATATTTCACCTATTAACAAGAACAGACCATTTCGTTCTTGTCTGATACGTTAATGACTATATGAATAATTTTGCTTTAACTTTCGTCAAGTTTTATGATCTTTCTTAATTAGTAAAAAATGTTAACAGTTTCTTAAATAAAAATATATATTTTTATTTATAATATATATATTTTTTATAAAAATATATGAAAATATACACACCGAGAGAAAATAGTTGCGGAAAACTTGCTGAAAATTTGCTTTCCCAAAATATAACAATATATGTATTACCTTGAAACTTTATTTGCAATGTCTGTTGGATACGTTGACTTCATTAAAAATAACTTGTGCGATGAAAATGTGCAGCACGAATCAAGTTTCTATTTTGTGTCTGTTGTGATGTCCCATTTATCTGTGGGTCCTTGATTTACTTATTTTTGATGACATAGGGGGTGGGGCTCCGGGTAGTGATTACGTCAGCAATGTTTCTTTATTAAACCGGAACAGATTTAGATAAATGATTATGTAAACATGGGGAGAGGGGTATATATAGCATTACTTACTTTTGCTGGCCAGGGGGAGGGGGCGGTCAGAAATTACAAAAATTCTGCTTACGTAATACTTTAAGGACCCACTAAAATTAATTAACAATTTTTTTTAACGATAACTCATTGTGTAATAGTTGTTTTTTTATAGGAGTATGTTTGACTGAGTATTTTATCAAACAATTAAGAAATTCTTAAATTGCAATAATTGTTGATACAATTTTATATTTCAATAAAAATCTTTAAATGATTTGTAAATTGGTTTGCGATTTACTTTTGTCCCTGAATACTGCTGGATTATTTTAATTATTTGTTTAAAAAAAAAGGAATCAAATAATTCATTCGTACTTAAATTTAGACCTAAATATATTGCACAATTAGTAGTTAGGAGGTTACATTCAACTATTATGTAAGCACTCATGGGAGGTCCTTGATTTGTTTATTTTTGATGACGTAGGGGGTTGGGGCGTCTGGATCGTGATTAAGTCAGCAATATTTATTTACTGAATTAGAACAGATTTGAATATACTTATATAAATGTTTACATAATTATGGGGGGAGGGTTAAGAACATTGCTTCCTTTTGCTGACCAAGGGGAGAGGGCAGCCAGAAATTACAAAAATTCTGCTTACGTAATACTTAGTTCCAATGAAAACTAAACTCTATATTAGGTTGGGCCCTTTAGTGGCAAGTGCGTACTCTGTGTATAATTAAAGTTCACCATGTATAATGTATCTTTGAAAAAAAAAAATAATGTTACCTTCGTATACAAACCGGTGGCCCCGCACGTATTTTTGACATAAATACGTCTTTAAATGTATATCTATATCTCCCATACAGGGGCAATCCAAAAAACCTAATGATAACAAAAGCGGGGGATACAGTTAGACGATGTAGTTTCGAATCTATTCCTTACATCTAAAATTAAATTATACCACTGGATAGCTAAAGGATCAAAGAATTTATTACGCTAAATCAGGACTGTAATACACGCATTCCTACATGATTAACTCGGCAGTATCTTAGTTAGACATATTTTTTTTTTTTATATCATACGTGGCAAACGAACAAGTGGGTCACCTGATGCTAAGTGATCACCACCGTCCATGGACACTAGCAACATCAGAGGGGTCGCAAGTGCGTTGCCACCCTTTGGGGGGAAGGGTTAGAGGAGGGAGAGGGAGAGTATACAGGAGGGTAGGGGAGGTGGGCCTCCGGCGCTCTCACTGACCGAACAAAACGCAACAATGCAAGCACTGTTACTTCACGTCGGTTTTCTATGAGAGGGTGGTACTAGCCCGGACGAGCCGACCCATTCATGCTGAAACCAGTAATAGCTTCAGCGTGGCTCTACCACCATCAGATATTTTAGACGACGTGCAAATTATTGTTGATTCGATTCCTATTACAATCCCAATTTTCGCCTGGATTGCTACTTCACTCTAGTTCAAAAGTTGTCACCAAGAATATATATATATATATAGGTTTGTTCCGGCAGCTTCACTTGAAAGCTGTTGTTACCCTCTAGCCTAAATGTATAGGCCCACTGTTACTTTTCAATTAGTAAAAATGATTATTATTTAATCACCTAACATATATGTGCCATGTTATTAAAATTTATTTAATTATTCCGAAATGAAAATCACCCATCTTGCGGTTCCTTGCAAATTAATTGCGAGAATGACAGAGCACAACGCTCCGTTCTCTTAATGCACGTTCACAAAGCAAAACAGCTTAGGCGGGGTAACGCGGCGGCTCGGCGCGGCGCACAGCGGCTGTGATTATGATAATGACGGGGTAGCCGCGCTTTTTACGTGCGCTCGCCCTATATTACAAAACTCGACACCGTTTTCTGTTTTCCTATAGTACTTTGACAGTCCAAAGTAAATCTAACTGATCATCGTACTCTGAGCGTCTTTACACGGCTTAAAGATCTCATTTATCCAAATATAAACTTAAAATGCGTTTTAAACACCTTCGTTATTTAAATTATTCATTTGAGTGTTTCTATGTCTAGAGAATCGCAATTATCCCGACAGTTGTGAAGATTCATTTGTTTAATTCAAAGGACTGTTTTTTTTAGGTTTCTGTTTATTTG
Source organism: Antheraea pernyi (assembly GCA_015888305.1). Classification (NCBI taxonomy): domain Eukaryota; kingdom Metazoa; phylum Arthropoda; class Insecta; order Lepidoptera; family Saturniidae; genus Antheraea; species Antheraea pernyi. The sequence continues at coordinate 8,434 of MU158994.1, forward strand.
AAAAAGTAACCTTCATGATTTCAGTTACATATAACTACTGTAGTGTATTTATTAAACAAATCATATATCATATAGAGTTATTAAAACAAATGGCTATCGATGCATTTTATATAAGTGTATCATAAACTAATAGTGAATTTTTAGCTCAGATACTATCTGATTAGAAACGAATAATTGTGATTTCCTTTACATTGTTATAGGATTCCGAGGGTGATACACCATTACATGACGCCATATCGAAGAAACGTGATGACATGTTGACTTTACTGTTGGATCACGGCGCCGACATGACTCTCACCAACAACAACGGATTCAATGCTTTACACCATGCTGCGCTTCGGGGTAATCCAAGGTGAGTGCTACGATAAATGCTAAAACTTTTTTTAAAACGTGTATTTTCTTGTACTATGGTTTTTTATCACATTTTAGCGTTTTCTTTTACAAAGGATAGTTGTAGTGCACGGACATGCAATCCACTTATTAAGTTATTACTGCTGTCCATAGGTATTTTAAACCTATTTTAAGTAAGACTCTACCCAGGTGGATCCAAAAATAGCTTTTAATTATCTTATTACGTTTAACTGAAATAATATATCTGGGACTATAACTTATTCCGTTCACATGTATTTGTGCGATTTGTGGTACGTGCTTAATAAACATTCAATGTCCTGTAACCTTTATTTAAGCGTTTTGGAGGAAAGTAGAAATCCAGAATACCTAGCAGATACTACTTTTTGTAATCAGGAGACAGTGGTATTTACTTTTTGGCAATGCTTAATAGAAAAAATGAACCTACAAATTATTTATTTAAGAAATGGAAAAATAGGAATGATCGGTAATAAAAATCTAAGACGTCGAGTTCGGGCAGAATTACTGGCATTTTTTTTATAGAATTATATTATTTGAAGTTATTGTAACTAGAATTATTTCACGAGATTCAGACGAAAATGACTTACGCTATGACAAAAATAATATAGACATGATATATGCTACGCCACTTGCACTTACAGTATAAGATCATAGTTGAATCAAGTTACGAGTATGTGTAAAAAACGGTGACGTGAAAAATGAGAATATTCGAGAACAATAAGAAATAATATTTTTTAAGCGAATATAGACTTTTGCCATGAGCAAAATATACATTTTTGTATCACGTGAATAGCCTTTAAAGATAATATTCGTGACATACTTATCTGCACGAAACCTTTATAATATCCTGGACTTTGTCTCAAATAAACATAACGTCGCTTGTTGTTGGACATTATCCCTAGGAGAATGGGTAGTTATGAGCGAGCCTGCCGCACAATAAACTGCTTACACGTCTAATACTGCCAAGAAGATGTGTGCTTCACTTCTCGCGTGATGTCTTTATTACACTCTAATATACTTTACAGCATTTTACGGTTATTTTCACACAAAAGTGGAAAATAAGAAACGTGAGACCGATTGTATATCATTTTCATTTCTATTAATTTTCTACGTATTAAAAATACTTTACATAACAAATTAACAATGTAAAACTTTAAATTTTAAAGTGACGAGAATAGTATTACCTTAATTTGTTTAATTAAAACAGTGTTTTGTTAAGTTAGCACGATTTGTAATTATTTTTATATTTTGATCGACTCTTTTAATTATTTAAAATACAAAGAATCACTACATATTATAAAGTAAAGACCTCTGCCACGTCTGTCTGTCTGTTCGCGGTAAACTCAAAAACTAATAAACGGATTTTCATTCGGTTTTCACCAGTAGATAAAGTGATTCATGAGGAAGGTTTACGTATTTAATTTGTCAAAACTTTGACTTTCTTATCAGAGCGGGCCAACGTCCACCGGGTCCGCTAGTTTCTAATAAAATTGTCCGAAATACTCTTTAAGCTAACTTAATTATTCGAATCTAAGTTAAACTATTATATATTTGTTCTTAATGAAAAAATTGCATATATATGTTTTTTTTCATATTTAAATGATAAAGGTAGCTATTGGAAAATTATAAATCAGTAAGAATCTCTGCCAAGGGGGTCGTGCGTGAAACGGTTTATTTGTAGAGGATCTGAGAAGGTGGTAGACCCGCGGCGAACCCGTTCTTAGAACGACCACATTTATTCATGTCACGTGACGCTTCCCAGGGAAATAATACGAAATGTAGCTACGTGACCAGTTCATTATGCGACGGCGCAGAAGGGAGCTCGCGCGGTCAACTACTACGCCGTCATCCACTATTTTCAGCCTCCTACCAAACCGCATATTGCATATAGCTGAATATGATTCTTTTCAGAACCATACTGCTATTTTGAATTACAAATTTCTAAACTATACGCTGATTAGATTTACGAATAATATATTATTGAAAGAATTAAAAGTAGAGCAATGTAGAAAACTTCTATAAAGGTAATATTGTTACTCTTTCAAAATTGTATGTGAAGGTATAGAACGACGCATTTTAAGTATTATTTATACATTACAGTTCTATAATTGAATTTAGCATGAAAGCAAAAATGTATGATCTACATATAAATAACGTTATAACATTAAATGTAAAGTGTCCTGAATAAAGAAATTAAGATTATTGTTTAATGGTAGGTAATCGAATAGATCGTCGTAAAATGTTCTCGATTTTATCGTAGAATGAGAAGTCGCTCGCGACTTTTCCCCATTCGATAAAAACGTCCGTTTTCCCCTTGGAGATGTAAAATCGTTTTATTTTATTACTTCCGCTGGTATATCATTATGTATTATATATTGTAGGTATTCGTTCTTTTCGATATGGAAGGTATTTTTTAAATAAAAATGCGCCAATTCTTTTAAATATATCCTTGTCTATTTCGTTAGTTATCTCTATGGGTATCACAGGAAGGAAAAAAAAATCATTTGGAAGTACCACTGTATTAAGTTACCATCTCTCTACTAATATCGTTCTAATACAAGATAACTGTTATCAAAATTAAACAAGATCCGGGGCACGTCTTTCTAAAGAAGGAAACTTCACTAATGAAATTAAACAGCCGATGTCGTGAAGCGAAGATAGGAGTTTCAGGGCACGATCTCGTGTGACTCCCTCGCGATGTGGCGAGGCGGCAGCACCAGCGACACAGGCGGCGGGAGCGCTGCGTCATTAACTCTGATTAGAAACAGTTATCTCTCGCGGTTATCGTTACTGCTCCCTAACGAGCTCTTGTAAAACTTCCATAGCAATTTTGTCATACATTTCCACCAGTGAATAAGCCTCTGGTTAATCAATGTCGTAAATCGTGATTAAAGATTGAGACATTGCAAAAATATATTTATTTATATCATAAAAATAATTGAGATTATAAGTATAGGCTTCATGTTGTGATAGTGATTATACGTAAAATGGAGTAATACAGATAATATGATTATAAATTTAAATTGAAAGCAAATACAAATATAGGTAACATTGGTAGTTATCTCTGCTTTACACGTATATTACTATTTATTCTTACCGGGAAACTTAGTACACATGTCTATAGTATGTATACCGTGTTTGTATTCTATATATTATATTACGCGGTGGTACGTTTCGATAAGACGCCTAGCATTAATCGTGAGCTTAAATATTTTAACGCGTCGTAACATTGATTTATTCGGAGCGTAATCTCAGCTCGCGGTCTGTTTGTTCTTCGGCTCGAAACGTATAGGTGAGATTAGGCAACGCGCCCTCAATCTGAGCCGCCCAGCCTCCCGGACTCTTTCCTTTACCATCAACGTGATTATTTGCTTTTATTAATTGGTTCCGATTTTTCCTTTTGAAGTAAGATATTCCGTGAGCCGTGTACCACGTCTGCTAATAATAATTTACAGTAACGCACCACTGGACACGAAGTTCAAATACAGCTCCTTTCAGCATTCAGCCGACGTCGCAGCTATAATAATATCGCTTTACTGGAAAGACTATATGCCAAAAAATATTTTACTGTAACTGATAATTCTGCCAATTACTGAATAATCTGATATTTCTGTCAATTTTCATTCTTCGTGTTATCGTTTGGAATACTACCAATAATTAAATAATAGAAAATAAAAACGGATATTTTTTTACTATAAAAGCTCGTACTGTATCCTGAATATGAACAGAGGTCAGCAGAATTAGGTTTTAATTATGAAAAAGAAGGAAACTGGAGCCTATAGCTAGCTAACATAACATAATGAGTACTGCTGCTTTGTGACCGGAAAAAATGTGGCCGTGGTGCTTCCACAATAGACGTCTGTTCATATTCAGCTGTTCTTTAAATCTGTTATGGGTTTCTTTAGGTGCTGTACAAAGTTCTTGGGATTATCGTGCTACTTTCTAGTTAATACCGTAAATTGTCCTGGAAATCGTTAGATGTTGGCATCAGTTAGGCTAGTTAGTTGTAAGAGGTGAATCTTTAATGGAAACAACTCAAGATTATTGTGTAAAATTGATCCAGGTGGAGAAATTCTTGGAATAAGGTATTTTGAGATACAGATAGTAAATAAAATTTCTGATTGTAAATGTATCTGTTTGACTTGATATAATATTGATTAATATTGCTTGCCCTCTTCAAATAAAATGTATTGATTATTTCCTTAATTTGTAATACCTTAAGTGACATATCAAATTTGCTTACTGTACAATAATATGTAACAAAACTGAGTATTTGGTTCTTTTTTTTTCGAACTGACTACGCTATTGACCTAGCAAGGTTTTAACAGCTTCCCCGGACTACCCAGTATTTGGATAAATTAAAGAATGACCACGAACTGGTTAACTAGCCAATTAATACAAAAGATGTCGTGGATGCGTCCTAAGCTAGTGTCAAACATATATTTATATTATGCATACAGTTCGCTAATCTAAAACAATAAACGTATATATATTTCAATTGCAGTTTTTCTCTTTATTGTTCTCTATTTTCAATACAAAATTTAATCTTTGTATCCTATAAGCGGCTTACGGGTTGATTCACGGCTGTTGTCGGTTAAATTTTTCTTACGTACCGCCTTCTATGAAAATTAGGTATTTGTATACATCTACTGCCTACCCTAATAAGAAAATATCAGGACAACCTATATACCTATTTAAAAATAGAACTGTAGTATGAGTGTTTTCAAAACGAAAAATTGCAAGGTATAAAAAAGTAATTTGATTAAATAGTTTGAAAGATCAAATAAAACTATAAAAAGTAGTGATAATAACAAGAAGAATTTGATACATAAGTCAATTTAAGTGCATTTATACAGCACGTTCGCTGTAGTTATCGAAAACCCATTGGCACAGATTTCAACTGCATCTGTCACACGAGTAGACGACAACGGAGCACGTTTTGTACCACAGATTTATGAGGTTTAACCATTCTCTATGGAGGTTTCGGGATGGTTTATAACTAGCGAGAACATCGAGAAGAGCTGGGGAGGACGCGGTGGGCCCGGGTATTGTGCGATGTTTGATTTACGTACATACCGCTATCACCCTTTTGTTATTATGCTACACCAGTACCGTAAACCCGAATATATTCACTATACTCATTTTCAAGGACCAGAGCTTGCTTTCACTTCTGCGGTAGTATTTTTAATATGAAATAGTGCGAACTTCTCATGCCTCTAAAACATAGATTTCATTTTGATTCGGTCATGTTAAATTAACATACTAAAATTGACGTACACCTAAGTAAAATAAAAATTATGTTCGTTATTATCATTGAATGTGCTTGTCGATGTGTTTTATATGTATGTATATTTTAGCACGTATTGTTGGTATTATAATAAAAAATCCAAAACGCAAGAAAAAACTTATAGTATTAGACTACAGACAATTCGACAACAGAATACAAAAGGAATTGTTGCCAGTGCCAGCAAATTAAATTAATACTAAATTGCATTCTTAGTTCCCAACACGTATAACGTAAAATGTGGCATAATATTATCTATACTATAATAAAACTGTAACAAGACCAAATCTGTACATTAAATATTTTTTGAAAATTATAATCGGGGTAGACTTTGTACAAGTAAACTTATTATGTACAATCATCATCATATTTATGTGTGAAGCAGGCGAGACGATGCGTTGTCGAACTGTGCAGTAGCGGCACAACCGATTGATTGTCGTTACCGTCTATTAGCGACTATGGTACACACATGCGGATAATCCGGCGTAGTCGCGTCGCGGTGCCGCACCCTCGCTCGTTGCCGCCTCTTGCACACGATTGCACTACAGATTCAGCAAATAAATTCATTTGTACGCAAATTGTATCGGCGCTTGCAATTAAAACTTTGCTGTCGCTTCGGGCGAAGATAAATAACACTAATACATTCTGCTTATTGCGGTGAAGTTGCCGGTTAAACGGGATATATTAATGTTGTTACTAATTTGTTTGGGCGGATTAAACCTTCCTGTACCCTCGATTAATTGCTACCTATTGTCTCATGCATTAGGAAAACCTTCAGATAAAAAATAATAATTACAAGTTTACGTACACCGTATGATACACAATTTTTTTTTGGAATTGCAAATCTGTCTCATCCGCCTGCACAATCAGATCTAGATGCCAAAATAATGTATTATTTTATTTCTGTTCCTAATGAAACATAGTACGAGTGCGCCCTGGTTAATCCACGACTTGGTAATGCATTTACTCCAAGACAGCTTTAAATTGAAATCGAATAAAGAATGTATATAAGGTACACATGGACGTGTTATAAGAAAAATAGCTATTAGGAATAGTTATTGCTTATCATCAGGTGAAACGTATTGCTGTTTGCTAATTTATCATAATGGCAGTATTTTTATTATTTATCTGATTCTCTTCTGCTTCTGTGGGAATTAAAAACATGGTAAAGGCATAGTCGCAAGCCCCGATACATTCAGTAGTTTTGAGATGATTGGTCCTCAAAGGAACTATATTTTCATTATTTTTTGTATATACGAGTATTGTTAATAATATTATAAATGCGGCATACAATTACAGTTGAGCCTATATATACCAAATGATTTTATAATTAAATAAATTTATAAAAAATTAGCATACTTGAACTACATACATTATAGTCGCATGGTTAATATTTGGTGAAAAAAAAAACAAATTGTCAATTAATTATTTTATTTTATTATTTTATAAAGACATGGTAAAACACGTTCTTACACCATGCAACAATACAGCATCACTGTATTGTATTCCTTTAAAACAAATATTAAGACATCCTTTATCGCTAATATATACTTGCACAAGGTTAAAGAGCAACTGCGGTTCTGTCGAATGCTATATTTGGTGAGAAAAAAAACAAATTGTCAATTAATTATTTTATTTTATTATTTTATAAAGACATGGTAAAACACGTTCTTACACCATGCAACAATACAGCATCACTGTATTGTATTCCTTTAAAACAAATATTAAGACATCCTTTATCGCTAATATATACTTGCACAAGGTTAAAAAGCAACTGGGGTTCTGTCGAATGCTATATTTGGTGAAAAAAAAACAAATTGTCAATTAATTATTTTATTATTTTATAAAGACATGGTAAAACACGTTCTTACACCATGCAACAATACAGCATCACTGTATTGTATTCCTTTAAAACAAATATTAAGACATACTTTATCGCTAACATATACTTGCACAAGGTTAAAGAGCAACTGCGGTCCTGTCGAATGCTCTCCACTTGTGATGTTACTTACTTATCTAGACCCAAATAACGTTTTCATATTATTTGATTAATTATAAATCCGTAAGCGTAATACAAAAATAGTATTGAATGCGAGTCGTAGAAAGGTTTGGTCGGCGTGTTCCGCTTCTTTGTGTGACCGACCATTGTTCCATTTGCTAATGTTGTTAGTGCACTTTTTCAGCGACTACGCTAATTTAAATACCTCGCCTCCCTTTTGTGAAGAGACGTCTTCCGTTTTCCGCAAGAGGCGGACTCCCTTTGCGTTTGAAACGCCAGGGTTGGGAGACTGCATTTAAATGAGACACTTAATCACCCGAGTTGGCCTCTCGTTTCTTGGAAGTTGTCGGTACTCTTCATTAAATATATGGTTATAGATTTCTATAAATATCGTATTCTATAATTTATCGATTATCAACTTACTATTATATGTAACTTATTCTTACGATTGTTCTCCTATTATGTGTATATTGTATTTGTACGTATGAAGTTGAGAAAAATCGGTGAATTCTAATGAAATCGTTACAAGATATTTTCAGGCGCTTAGATTGGTAACACTGGCTAAAAACCATGAGATACAACAAAATAACTATGAAATCGTACATCATAAAATTGTCTATAGAAATTTCCACGATCGTATATAATTAATATATCTGGCCCTTAAGTATAACTCGGAAGACTTTTAGATATTATTACAAATTAATTCGTTACTTGCGACGCTAATTTGGTCAATATAATATTAATTCTTATTCAATTAAATATTATAGTTACGTTTAACAGTTAATGTAAATCATTTATTATTTAAGCGACTATCTTAGAAAATATCACAGAAAAAAAAAATTATGTGTTAAAAAAAAAGATGTTTGTATGATGATTCTTGTGTAGCTTGATTAACTACGAATATCAAAGCGTCAAAAAATGGATCTAAAGCGTTTAGTCACTTATGAAGCCACGTATCACACCCATGCAAAGCCGGTGCTATTCAGCCTAATATTAATATAAGAAATATAAAAATCGTAAAATAAATCAAATAACACCCATTTTTTACAAGTTTAGTTTGTAAAAAATCATGCATATCGGTCAGTATTAGTAAAATTGTTGGTATACTTTAAAATAATTTTGTTTCTTTTATATTTTTTTGTTAAATCACCCTACTTTTTTTTCAGGACCATATTTACCATATATTTTATTATAGTAGTCTAACCGATCTAGCAAAATAACAAATGTCAAATATAAGGGCTTTGAATAAGCGAGTCCTTTTACTAGGGTTACAGACGTTTTAAAAGTATAGTACAACTAACTTTTGCTCGTAGCTTCGCTAATGATTTTAGTTAATTAATTTAATGATATATTATTCTTGTTTACAAACTTTTATAAAAATCGGTTAATAGTCAATGACTTAGCTTTTTAAATATTTTTTTTTAATGTTTTCTAAAAGTACTGTTGTAAATTCTTATATACTAGCAACTACGTAATAATATAAACATTTTCTATGCCAAAATTAAAATAAAATTAAACCTTTTGTAAAAATAAACAATTCAATTATCTTCGTACCTATAGAAAAACATATATGTTTAATTATCAATAGATTATTAAGGATATTAATAAAACTAAATCAATTTGGCCAAGAATATTGTAAATATTGCTAGTTGGTCACGAATCATAAGTTTAGTATTGGCATTATTATGTTAGTCGAAACACTACTAGGACGTGACCTTAATAGTAACAATCAATTGAATCTTTGATTACAGGCAATTGTGCCTTAGTTTCCTCACCGAATAATGATTTCTTCACGTACGTTTTGGCTGTCAGACGGAATTATTTGCAGTCGATTTGCGCTTAATCATTTCAACAGTTGTATTAGAGAAACATTTTTTAACAAAGAAGCCTTAAAGCGTAATTATAGATATTATTATTATGGATAAGCTTTAAAATACTGTAAAATCGTAAGACGCGGGAATCCAGTGAAGTGAAGTTTTATGTACTTTTGTATATAAAATCCAATTAATAGTGGTAGAGCCACGCTGAAGCTATTACTGGTTTCAGCATGAATGGGTCGGCTCGTCCGGGGTAGTACCACCCTCTCATAGAAAACCGACGTAAAGTAACAGTGCTTGCATTGTTGCGTTTCGTTCGGTCAGTGAGAGCGCCGGAGGCCCACCTCCCCTCCTCTCTTCTACTCTCCCTCCCCTGATCTCTTCCCCCAAAGGGTGGCAACGCACTTGCGACTCCTCTGGTGTTGTTAGTGTCCATGGACGGTGGTGATCACTTAACAGCAGGTGACACACATGTTCGTTTGCCACTATGACATAAAAAAAAAATACAAATAAATGTAATTTCATTAAAAATGTCTATTTTTATAATTTGGAAATACAAACAAAACTGAGGTTAAATGAACCGCTTGATTCCTTTAGTCTCTCACTCACTAGCATAGGTAATAATTTGTCACAGAAATTATAGCTATTTCATATATTAATATAACAATGAAATCACATTTTTACATTTAATTGAAACGAAATAAATACGTAATTACGCAACCTTTCCAACTGACCCCAAGGTGCCTTATACTATAGCTACTCCGTAGCCGTTGCATACGCATTACACGAGCTAGAACAAAAGACTTACAAGAAGAAGGGCCCTTTTTTTGGCTACCCCGGCCACATTGTCACACAAAGAAATTCTGAAGGGACTCTTGGTCAAGTGACCTTTTTTCTGATCCTTACTATTATTTACCATTTACTATGTAACTAGTAGTAATACGAATTTACCATTATTGTATAATAGATTGTACATTATAAATGAAAAATAACACGGTTGATACTTATTAATATCGCACGTTCCATAACCAGTGAGTCGTATCCATTTAGCAAAATATCACTTTCTAAATTAGGTTCGCATTCTAAACAAAAGCCAAAGTCAAGACAACTGGTTAAAAAAAATTGTAGGCTTTACTATATTCGACAATTTCTTCTTGTTAATGTGATGTACATATATATATATATACCCATCAATGATATGTAAAATAAACAACCGGGTGTATGGATAGCTGACACGGTCTACAATTTGACAATTTAAAAATTTTTGTTTGTCTGGTGATTTCGTTTATAATTCTAGAAACTATGTGATATATTATTTGTAAATTCTAAATCTGTTGTTAAAAGGGCCAGCATCAAAGTTCCTCGCTGTAAATAGCACATTACAACTGAATGCGGGTTGAATTGGTGTTGTTAATATACATGTTAACTTCTTATAATAAATATACGATATATTTTTGTATTATTTAAAAAATGTTTTAAGTGATACACTTAAAACACGAAATGACGCAAAAATGTACAACCTAATGTAAACTACATTTTTTTAGTTTTTGAACACTTAATTCTATTTAGCAGTATGAAAGCGAGTACGAAATTGGCCAAAGTCAGTTAGTAATTTATTGGTTATGTAAATGATGTATGCCAAAAAAAGTTCAGTAAAATGAAATTCATCGTTATAAGTAAAACTACAATTAAGTATTCACGCATGCAATGTCGCGAACACATCTAATGATCTAACAAATATTACGTAACCCCAAATACTATTAACGTGTTGTCAGTAACCACATAAACTAAGTATACAAATTATAGCTCATAACCGTTTTGTATAATGTTTATATAGATTCCTACATACAAAGAGAATAATAGCACGAACTCGTCGTTATTTTGATATCTCTGAAGATGACAATTGTATTTTTCGCGACCATATAGAGGCCGACGTCGAGGCGCCGACTCTGCATCGTTTATCATCATCTCCATCAACGTGTCCAATCTTATAATATTATTTATGAATAGGAATGAAATGGAAAAATTAAGATTAAGACTCACTAATGATCTTTTGTTTTTGTTATAAATTAACATCCTTAATTGTATTTAATTATTTACAAAGTGCTAATAAGATTGTGATAAGGAAGGAGGAGAGGAATATTATCGTATTTTATTATACATTTTCATGTTGAAATTTCTTATTTAAGAATATATAGACGAGAAAATTTATATCAGAAACGTATATAAATGTGTTCTATCTCTCTTGTTCTTTGAAAACACTAATCCCAAAATGTAAAATAGTATTGGACCGATTGTAAATATTTTGACATAATCTTTCTATTATTTCGTGCGGATAAATATACTGCTGTATGCTCGCAGGAGATATTTACGAGTATTTCTATTCAATTAAACTTCATTAAATCATAAACTATATACCGCTTTCATAGGGGAATAATGAAAATGTAATAGTTTTTAAGCTTACGGGAAACTGGTTTAATTTAACATAGATATGATTACGGGTACGTTCATCGACTTTTTAAAGGGTAAGAAATATGTTCATGTCGCAATAACCCAAATCATTTGAATATTTACATAGAAAATAATTTCATAGGACAATGTATCATACTATTTTGTTTTTGTTCCTTGTATTTAGATATTGTTATTGTGCTATTCGAAGGCGAAAATAAAAACATTAACAAGGTTTATATTTTTTATTATTTATTTTATATTATTATCTTATTATTTATATTTTGGGTAGAGTAGAGTTATTATTATATATAATAAATTAATATAACTAATTAGAATCACGTTACTGTTTATCTTCTCTACCAATTATATTGCTATTCAGTACATAACAATTAATATCCTCGGAAAGCTTTTGATTTGAGTATTATTTATTTATGTGTTTATCATTACTGCATGACCTCTATTAATAAAAGTGTTAGTACATGATCAGCTTTCAAATTAATTCCTCTATAAATTTATATGTTAACTGAACTTAGAAGTTTTCTCATCAAACGGACAAAACGACCTTAAGGTATTCTCTAACATACTTCATTTATGTGTTCACATTTTTTAAATACTAGTGGTAACGACATTCGACCATAGTTCATTGTTTAGAATAATAATTATTTCAGTGATTTCATATATTTACTAAAGATAAATTATTAATGTATATCATGAATTTATATATTATATTATTATAAAATTAACCTACAATTTGACCACTTCATTTCAAAGGGTATGGAACGTAAGTCATGTTAAAAATATAGAATGTAGGTTATAGAATGGTAATTGAAACGTAAGAGTAAAATGAAGCATGTCAAAGTATGTTGTATGTCATCCAAGCAGTAGTGTAATGTATATTAAATAATTTAACATGTTTTTAATGTAATTTATATATAAAAAATGCTTTGTGCACTTCTCCTCCATATAAAGTTTAACTATGCTAAATGTCAAGTCTATAGGATATTAATTATAATGATATAATGAAAAAAAAATCAGAAACTATAACTAAATAATGTTTTAGTTTCTAATCTTATAAGTATTTTCACAAAATTTAGTTAGATCTTTTCAGGACAATCTAAAGAGTTTGAAACCTTTACGAGGCTAAACATAGTTGTATTAAACTTTTTATTTCATTTTAAAACGTGGTAAATTTTAAGAAAATATTGATCATTTTTCTTTTATATCGTCAAGTTAAATGAAACTAATTAGATACTTTAAAAAAAACGTAATGCACAAAAGTATTGTTTAAAGTTACGTCACTTAAGGTTTTGGTTCATTACAAATATTAATTAAGTTAAAAAAATGTATTTAGTAAAATTTGCGTTTTGTATTCGTTTTGTATTGGTTTGTAATTTATCTAGTAGTTGGCGGAGTCCTTGATGCAACGGAAGACGGCATCAGCAGTACGTGAGGCAGTACTGCGCCTCTCTCCTCGTTTATTATCGAGTGATCGCCTACCTGCGTGATCCGACTAGCCAACATCGTTTCCAATTTCAACCGATAAAAGCGCTTCGTCTTCGTTTTATTTTATGTACGAGATGATTGCCTTTAGGTAATAAATATATTCTACATTCGATAACTATTAATATCTATATGAACTCTCAGTTATACAGCAATTATAACAAGGATAGTAGGTTTATATTAATTGCTATTAGTAAGCTATATTAAAATACATACTTTCTAATCATAGTATGAAAGTTATGTATATGTTTAAGTTCAGCACACAGTTCTCACCGACACTTTGACAGTTAGTAGGGGCAAGTCTGAAATATCGGCGTGCGCGGCTTAATCGCTCAGCGTGCGATATTGGCGTTACATCATGTTGTCAGCGGAGAGAAAAATTGCCGCACTCCATCCCCTTGCCGCCCTCCCTCCTCATGTGGCAGTCCGCGCGATCCGCACGCCTCTCGTCGATGTCGACAACGCGTTTATATTACTTGGGGATTTATTGTAGTTTTACGAACGCACATTTATCTGTTTCTATAGAAAAAAATATATACGACTCTCGATTTATCATCAAATATAAACTTTGTCCATTACTGTAATACATATTATGATTCTATTACTCGTTATTTTTAGAAGAGAGTAACACATAATAACCTGCGGCCATTTATGAGCTACATGGAGCAGACTATGAAAATGATGTGTGAAAATGAAAACACATAATAAAACTACTCTAATATTATAATAGTGCGTGACTAAATTCGATTGCGTAAAATTACTATTATTGTAGTCAACTGTCTAAAAATAATAAACTACTAATAAAAAATAAATAAGAAACAAAGGACACATGCCCAATTTCTTCTGAGTTCATAAAAGTTATTCATTTTTCAAAGAAAATCACAGAATTTCAAAAATGTTATACTTATACCTCTTTCATTTTGCTAAGTCCTGATTTACTAGAATACAGTAGTATTTCTTATAGGATTGCAGTTGTAATCACCAAATTCTTTGAAGTGACTTGAATCTGATTCATAATTTATTCTATTTCAACACACGATTTTTACAGAACGTTTATATTTTATTTTACATTGCCTTCTCTTTTTTACTCCTTCTTTATAAAAAGAACGCAGTAAATAATTCTCATATAGATTATTGACTCACTTGGAACCTTTGCCTTTCGTACCATTGTACAAAACTTACAACTGAATTCGAGTGTATATGCGTAACGCGTGCGACTTTAACAGTTTCTAACACGGGTTTTTGTCAGTCAGAATATTTTGTACTCGCGATTAATTTTCATGTCATATCTCACAACGAATCTTTTATTTCCGTCCAGATACTGAATTATATAAAGTCGATTGTAAAATAGTCTTTATACCTAAATCTAAAAGTGTTACATTAGTACTGGTCGATTATCGCGCACGAGTGTCTCGCATGGTCCACGTGGCGTAAGATTACGAAGGCGGTGTTTGCTCTTTGACGGTGCCGCAGTGGGCTTACGGTTCAGCGAGCCGTACAGGAACCCTCCTATCAGGCAGCGTCGCCGGCCAAATTGAAATATCCTCGTTGCCGGAGGTTCCACCGCACAGGGCACTAAGCTGCCGCTACATGCCGTATTGGACTACTTCATATAAATATCTATTTATCAACAAAGAATATGGTCCGTATGTAATATAATACGACTCTATTAATTCATTTCACATAAATGCCATTCTTTCTTTTTTATTTAATTTACCACTACTGGCAAAACGTATTTTATATAATTAAATAAACTACGATAACTTCAGGAACAATCTTTGAGCTATATATCTCCGATTTGAATATGTAATTCATTTATGAAATATCATATGAAACTATATGACACCATACATACCGACCACATGGGAGATCAAATATTTTAGTGTATGTCCTATATCAGAGATCTAAAATCATGTCTTGATAGAAAATAGAAACAACGAAATGTTCGTGAGATAATAGGTAACCTAGATAACAAAGTAAGAGAATGTATTGAATTAAAAAGTCAAATGACCGTTCTTGTTCGAGTATTCGGGCCGATCTTCAACTCGAGTAGATTGAATATTTGTTTTTCATTTTATACTGTAGTGTAATAGATATATCAATGATACAATTTCTTGCCAGTTTATAATTGTATCTTTGTGATATTTCTCAAAAATTATATTTTGGCATGGTACTTGAACGATTCAATTTCCGTGCGCAGACAGCTGCTGAATTTACGTGCGTACATTTACATACGAACGAAAATATTTGCTAACAGTTCTTCCAAGTTATCCGTCTATATTTTATTATTTTTACCAAACACACTTTAATATCCTTCCATCTATTTTAAATTTTATTATTTATATTTTCAAATAAATTAAGAGACTTTTTTATGGATTTATTGTATTTAACTATTTTTAATTTGACACATATTTAACGAATTCGTTGAAGCGCTGTTGGCACTGGTGTTGACGTCATTATATAAAATCATCGATGGTATTACTAGCACTTTTATAAATCTATTAAAGGGTGATCGAAAGAGAAACTGTATACTTTTATTTACTGACCGTGGTTGCGAACGCGTTTTGTTCGCAGAATTTATTCTTGGTATATTATATTATTTAAAATATTAAGTTGTATTATAATGTGTAAGAATATTACTAATGTTTTCAAGTTTTTTACAATTCCAAAGAATATTTATTAATGTTATTTTTAATACTATAATATAAAGCGAAATGACGTATGCTCTCCTAGTACAAAATTTCATCAAAATTAGTCGAGCCGTTTCTGAGTTGGACATACAGACAATTTTAACAATTTTTTTAACGTAATATAAGAAATTAATATAATAACCTTTATAAATCTACATCCGCAATACAGACCACTATATCATTATAAATAACTCGCACACCTCTCGTAGTACTTTAATGGTAATATGTACATCAGAAACTCATGTAAATACCAAGAATAACTGTACTAAGTTTCTATTAAGTCAGATGTGCGATGCAGCGACATAGCATACATTATGAAAATAAAAATATCTATAAGATAATTAATAACTGCGATCCTGAATAAATACATAATAACATGATTTTTATATTTAAGATTTGTTGTTTTTTTTTAACACTATCAGTGAATAATTCATCGTGTGACGCGTGTGTTGTAAATTATCAGTTTTAGTTATTCGCTGGCTTTATATATATAGTCAAAGCATTGAGTTCATACGTACATCGCCCGCCTATTTCATCTAACTAGTGGACGCCCAGTGGTCGACATTCGACTATAGTTTGAATAGTAGATTTTTTACAGTTTGAACTTTATTAGGGTTCTTTTGTCAACTTACTTCTATAATTAAAGGTTTTTATCATGGTTACTCAGTTACTATAATAATAGTTGTATGTTATAATATCATTGTTGAATGTAGAATGAAAAAGGGTAATTGGAACGTAAGAGTAAAATAATACATAGCAACCTCCTTCACAACCTTTTTTGAAGTCCTTTATTGACAAATGTCAAAATGTCTTTTTTATTTACATGTGTGTATATGTTGTGTAAAATTGAAGCATTAGTGTGAGTAATGCATATTTTAATTAATTTAATGTACTTCTAATGCATTTTATATAAAATAAATAGCTTTCTGCTCTTCTCCTCCATATAAACTATAACTATGCCAAATTTCACGTTCATCCGTTCGCCCAATTCCGTTAAAAGGGATACAAAGTTTAGGCTTCACGTATTAATATATATGATGATAATGTAGAATATAGTATATATTCTGTTGTCTATAAATGTTTTTGTTACTCATACGCTCATTTATCTCAACGTTATGTTCATATGTATAACAGCTGATAATTAATTTGTTCGCTATAAAAGAACTCTTATTGGTTTCGAATTAGCTGAACCTGAGGAATGTTCTTGTAAGATAGAAAAAGATAGAACTGTGGATTTCTCAGAGTTTGAAATCGCCAATACGTCGTGGGCTGGCGTGGTGATTATGTCCATACCTTCCTTCAGGAAGAGGCCTATGGCCCTGCAGTGGGTCTCTTACAGGCTGATGATGAATGAGTGCAATTTAAAGGCATGGTGCTATTCTCTTTATACAATGTTTGTGTTTTTAATAAGATAGATAAAATATTCTTGAAGTAAAAACTTCTTTAACCGAGATTTTTGGTAGGGCTAAATTTGTGGATTCTTGTCATTGATGTCCTCGACATGCTCGTGACGTAATGCGCTCGCGTTAGATTAGCGAAGCGTAGTATAGAGGCCCTATGTACATTTGATATTTATATTTTGTATTGAACTCAGCCCATCGTATTTTTTTTATAATTCATAAACTGTATAAAATGTATATAATTATTGCTCGAAGTGCAAATAAACGTGAAAACCAGATTAATGTTAGTAATTTCAATTTATAAATTATGCAATTTAAATAATTTTCAAGATAATTGTTACACCATTGTTTTGAGTTTTCAATTCTGTCAGCAGTCCTTAGGATTGCCTCGACTTCTTTTCTCAGTGTTGCATTTGTATGAAACTGGATGACAACTAATTCATACACGTAATTTACTTAAATCGATTTGTTTCGTAGAGGTATTGTTTTACGAAGCCCCTTTGCAGGTAATCCTGCCCACTCCGAGTTATTGCCGCCGAGGGAAGGAAAGATTACCTCGGCGGGAGATAAGGAGGTCGACGGAGCTTCGAGTGCGATTGTCCCCGAGTCAGGCGTCGAATTGTGTCAAGTGAAGCGGCAAATTGAACGGCCGAGCCTTCTGCGCGCCCTGTTCACTAATCGTCACATAAACTGCCGCTACCCGAACGTTAATTACGCAAAATGCTTTCTTCGACATATGTTTCAACTGTCCTTGTTTGACAAATATCGTATATCCTAAATAGAATATTATTAAATTAAATTATATTTAAGTATATTGGACATTCGGGTGGCAAAAGCGGTATAGATATGAGATATATCAAGAAATGCAATCATACTACTTGTATTAAAGATTTAGTAGGTTGGAATATTTTCACGACTACTCAAGATGATAACGATAGAAATCGAATTTGGCCTAAGGTCAGGTGGTCGAATAATGTATCTAAATGACTGGAGGACTGGAGAAGCCACAAACGAAATCCCCTGGAGAGATATTACGGACCAAGTTGAATATTATTTGTGTCTTTAGAGTCTCAGATGATAAAACTAGATTATTTAGTACTTAAAAATTTGTACGATGAAAAAATAAATCACATCGAGTTTCTTGTCGGTTTTCTCGATGTTTGGATTGATTTCCGAACCGCGCGGTGGTAGTTTTGACGTTCGTAAGCGCTTTCTCAAACCCCAAACTGAATAAAGTGTTTTTGATTGATTGATTGAGTAAAGTAAGTAGTCAAAAATACAGAATCCTATACATCATCGATTCATTAAAAAAATATTTACTGCGAGCTAATATAATTACGGGTTTGGATTCTTGTCTAGAAATAAAAAATAATGTATTAAGTAAAAGTTCAGTGCGAATAGAAATATCCTATGACATAGTTCCTTTGCGTATGTAATGTTAACTAAAGTCTTTCATTTTTAACTACTATATTGCGCTTTTTTAGAAATATTTTTTTTATATTAAACGGTAAAAATCTTCACCATATTATTGTTGTACTATTAATCTGTAGTGTATTTATATGAACACGGTAAAGTACACTAAAATAACTTTAAAAAAAACTAACTAAAAAAAGTACACTATATATAATAAGTCTAAAAGCAAAGACGCGATAAACGAGAGATCGAGAATCAATCACCAGTCGTAGCTGTCACATCCATAAAACCGTATATTTGTTTTAAAATCTATGAGGCGATATACATATATTTATCAAGTTTGACCCCACCAACTAATACCTATTTATTAAATGATTAAACGAAAATATATAAACTTTATGATAATCATTACATAGTATAAATCAAAGTCCCCTACCGCGTCTGTCTGTCTGACTGTTTGCAATAAACTCAAAAACTACCGAACGGATTTTCATGCGGGTTTCACCAGGAGATAAAGTAATTCATGAAGAATGTTTTAGTATATAATTTGTTAAGGATTTTTTTATAAGCAGGGCGGGACAACGTGCGCCGGGCCCGCTAGTAATTAAAATAAAACATTTGTTTTATTATCTTCGACTTAAGATGATCAATGATTATTGATGAAAACAATGACATTTGGGTTGACAGTATACGTCACGTCGACAATTTTATGAGGTTTGCCATCTGGTTTATTTTATGTGGCTTTATATAGAAATAGAAGTAGAAATCCGAACGAACAAAAGTGACTTACGCAGTTTAAATAGACAACGTTCTGTGTGCACGGAAAATGCGGAGCTATCGGAAAAAAGTGCTGATGCATAGAGGCAGAAAAAAAGAAATAAGTTGGCACAAGATAGCGGGAAGAGGCGCTCATTTCGCTTACCGCAGTAGAAGTAGTGACAATAGATAAATAAAAGGGACTAAAATTTATTGCGAATTTACATAATGTATATTTAAATCAAAGTGTTAATATGTTCGTTGACCCAGTGGCGTTTGTTATAATTTATTGTATTCTCTATGTTCCTATACTAATTTTGTATACGAACGATTGAACGGTCCAAATATTGATGTTCTGCAGTTGTTATATCAAATTGAATAGCATAATAACGGAGAAGGCTCCGTGAAAAATCAAATTTTATGTATCAAATTTTACGGTGTTTTAGTAATTTTTATTTTATTTGTTTTTTTTTTTTATTTGGAATATCTACAATATTTTATTCTCAACAATACTGCTGGTTAGCTGGAAGAAAACGCCTTGTGACCTTAAGCTCACTAGTGTACGAATTAAAATGTGCAATAAAGTTTTCATTTTTTAATTAATTTAGATCGGCGTTCTATTTTATCCATGACATATCGATATAACATCATATAAAAGACTCTGGATACGATACTTTTTGCTCCCGCGTAAATATGTGTCGAGAACACACTACCTTAAGATTATTCTTAAAAAAATGTATAATTTAAATTATTTTTCTTTAACGAATTTTAAATTAGGAAAAAAACCATGAACAAATACACGGGTAACGAGATCGTATGAGTCGGTAAGCTGGCAATGACACTAATGATAGGATGTCCAGCCAGCAGTCGCCAAATGCCACGTAGTCTCTCCAATTAAACATGGCGTGGCTGGTACACTGCGACCCCTTCGTTAAATAAACGAACATTGCTAGCTGTACCAATTATGTAATAGTTAACAAAATGTCAGGTTTTTGTTTCGTTTATATTGTAAAATAATGGAGAATGAACAAATACTCAGTCGTTCAGCAAAAAAATACTTTGAGCGTTATTTTACTATTAATAAAGTTCAAATGCTGTGTGAGGGAGTATAATCCTATATAATATAATCCTATATAGTATAATCCTGGCAGGGTCGCCATGTAGGGATCGTGGTAAATGATACAACGGAGGCTGAAGCAATACTAACTTCATTATAATTAATAGAGTTCAAATGCTTAGATGTAAGATGTTAACAGGATACATTATTTAGTTTCCATCTACTTAATTGTTTTCGAACGGAGAATCGTTATACTTTTTCTTTGTTAAAAATAAGAAGAGAGGGATCAGAACAAACATGTGAAAATTGGGTCAAACGTTATGAGTTATTTAACTTAGAGAAATGAAAATTTAAGTAAGTATATTACTCAAAGCTCGAGAGTAATAGCAATATTTTACGTACAATGTACATATATATTATTTCACATAGGTATAGAAAATTAATAACAAATTGTGAAAAGTACATTTTTATTATTTTGTTCCTTTTTATTTGACTTCATTCATATTTTGCGGAGATGCTGATGAGTAGGACTTCATGCCCTGCGGTCAATTACACAGATCCGTTTCTGCAAGTTAAGTTGAAAATATTCTTATTCTCTTTTTGATAGAAATACATTGAAATGCTTGTTAGTGGCCACTTTGTGAAAGAGGAAATAGAGGTATATATATTCTTTGTACAATAAATATTGTTATTCGTTATTCTCAAAGTCTGTGATTTTAAATATTTACATTATTAAAAGAACTCTCTAAAAATCATTTGTAATTGTGAAAATACTTGATAAGAACCCCTTTACATTTTCGATGGGAACTGGAATTATTGAATTATAAACTGATTATACATATACCAATTTGAACATATTAGCATGCGCATTAATTAAACTATTTATTTATTTTTATATAATACTAGCGGGCCCGGTGGTCGTTGTCCCGCCCTGACTATAAAAAAACCTTGACAAATTATATACTAAAACCTTCCTCATTAATCACTTTGTTCACTGGTGAAAATCTCATGCAAATCCGTTCAGTAGTTTTTGAGTTCATCGTGAATAGACAGACAGACGCGGTAGCGGACTTTGCTTTATACTATGTAATGATTAACAGTGTCGCAGATTTTTTTAAAAATACATACTGTACATCATATTTCATGACAAACGATTGAACGGTAAAGAAGTTGGTTGTGCTGGAATTCCATCTGGTTGCAAGTAGTAATCAAGTGGATGTCATATAAACCTTCTTCATGAAAAAATATTCAGGTGTGTCAATTTTCATGACGATCGATCAAACATTATTTATTGACGTAACAGTATCCATTGTTATATACATAAATAAAATAACCGAAAAAAATTAAACCAAAATATTATTTTGTTTTGTATTATTTATTAACAAGTTTTTTTAATATCATAGGAGACAAACGAACGGTTGAGTCACCTGATGTTAAGTGATCACCGCCGTCCATATACACTAGCAACACCAGGGGAGTCACGGGGGGAAGAGGAGAGATGGGCCTCCGGCACTCTCACTGACAGAACGAAACGCACTGTTACTTCAAGTCGGTTTTTTGCGAGAGGGTGGTACTACCCCGGGCGAGCCGGCCCATTCATGCTGAAACCAGTAATAGCTTCAGCGTGGCTCTACCACCTACAAAATAATTAATGTTCTCTGTAAAGAAAACCGTAAAAAACAATGATATTATAACTACGTCATACGTCATAAGCGCTTCGACAGCGACTTGTTTAAACTTGGCTAGTTAGCTAATTTTTGACGGCTGCCCCGTCAATCCGTCCGTATGTAAGTTTTTTTTTCTTTTTTTTATGTCATAGGTTGCAAACGAACAGGTGGGTCACCTGATGTTAAGTGATCACCACCGTCCATGGACACTGACAACACCAGAGGAGTCGCAAGTGCGTTGCCACCCTTTGGGGTGATGGGTTAGGGGAGGGAGTGGGAGAGGAGAGGGAAGGGAAGGTGGGCCTCCGGCGCTCTCACTGACCGAACGAAACGCAACAATGCAATATTGAGAATATGCTATGTTACTTCCATATTTTATCAAAAACAGTGTGGCGTTATAATATTACTTTACGAATGTGTGCGTTATCGTGCCATTTGTTTTGTCAAAATATCATGTAGGTAACGTATCTTATATCATTACTTACAAATGAGTTCGTCAATGTATTTTTTAATGAAAATAAAATAAATAATGAATATATTAAATAAGATTATTAATTAAGATGGCACAGTTTTGATACTCAGAATCGAAAAAGTAATGACGTGAGTTTTTTTGAAATATCGGTTATCGAAATTTTGTTTATTAACCAGACAATTGAAAGTTTCTCAGTCACAGAACAAAGTTAAGTATTCTAACGAAACACTCCACGTAAAATTCAGTGATAAGACGAAACTTTCTCTCGCTTACAAATTACACCCTGAATTTCGTTGATAGAGAAACTTTGTATGAATTAAATAGCTTCAAGCTACCCGTGTATGTATATTATATAACACACCTCCAATTTTCCTGTAAGTCTTTGTTTTAAGACTTTTTGTTTAAAACCTTCTGAGACAATAATATACTACTTATTCAGTGTAAAATATTGTTAGGTAAAATATACTGACAAAGACGTCTTGAATACTGAAACTATATTCATTTACACGTGGTACGCCATGCTGAATAAAAACGGCAAATTGACAACACGAGAGCAGGGAAGATTTGTCTATGGAAATCATAGTCATGGGTCATAGTAAAAATCTCACCTACGTGGCTCATTTCAACGTGTCTTGTTTCTGGAACAGCCAATGTTTAGTCGATTAAAACTTTTGAACGTTTGACATCTAAATACTTTAATGGTGTCGATATGCTCTAAAATAAGGAATATAGTTGATGTATAAAAATTAAATGACTATTTTATTTTAGTTATTTGGGAATGTTATGATGTTTTGGAAGTTAATAACATGAAATGATTGTGGTCGTTAGTCAAATATAAATAAAAATTTGGTTTAGTATGTTTTGAAGCCCTTTATTGTAAGTGTTAAAGGTATGTAATTAGCAATCGGATTTTTTTTTAGTTTTTAATCTACTGATTAGGAATTGGAAAAGTGTAAATATTATATGGTCATAATGTTTAAAGAAAAATAAATAAAATCTATGAATTGATACTATATTCAAAATGGAATAAAGATTGTTTAAACATCAACCAAACATGATGTTTGGTTTATTGAAATTATTAAACTGTAATTTTACCCACACAAATCTGCTAATGTTAGTTAGTCCTGTATAAATGATTACATTTCAGGTTAAAACACATACATCTATCTATTAACTACAACACATTTTACTTTTAATCTTGTTAATTTATAAAACGATGCTTAAGTAATAGGCTATGTGAATGCAAAGCAATTCAGTCATGTATCTATTCATACAGCCTCTCCATTCCATTATGATATTACCCTCTGAGCGAATTTATTTTAATATCTTAGTAAAAATAATTTTGCACATAGCCTTTTAACACATTTGAAAATAAATAAAATTATACACATTATTATAATCTAGGGTAATTGAACGTTTCAGTACTATTTCAAGAAAAAGTATAAAAATAATATTAAATGACACCATAATTTTATTATCCGTAATAGAAAAATAAAGAATTCTAATTCAACACTATTTGCCTTTTATTAATAGTATTTTACTAAATTAGCAAAAGTATTAATTAAATAACGCATTCAAATTCTCTATGCATGTACTGAGTATTTCAAGAATTGGAAGGAAGCTATAGATATTTGTAAGGAGACAGAAAAGTTGTGCTCTGCCATTTCTGCCTTCTTGAGAAGCAAAATAACATGACAATTAATACGCAGATAATATAAGTTGCATGTCAGATGCAGTATTTTAGAACAGTTGGTCAGTCTATCCAAGATGTTAATAATAGATACGATTACTCGTAGTTAAAACTACGGTGTCAAATTATTGATGATATATGCGGTACCATGCTTTCATGTTTTTTTATACATTTTGAAAATATTATTCTGTAGTGATCAAATTAAATGGAGAATTAGTTCAAAGTTCTTCGTTATAATATATCCCAAATTCAAATGAGACGAGACGACAATGAGACAATTCCGTAACCTTGATATCATTGTTTCGAAAATGATCCGATATCAGAAATTATTGTGTATGTGCTGTTTCTGTTTCACTTTAATCTGTGTAAGATAATCATAGACTAATAAACAGAGACGTCACGGTGCCCATATACGTGTGTATATTCTACGAATTTACGAACGTGTGTGTGTGTGTATTACGAGATTACTTAATATCTGTATAGGATTTATTACTTGCATGCCGTTTTTGAGGAATTTCTTGTCCGTGATATAGGATAAAAGCACTCATTGTGATTTTTAAATTAGGTTTTTGGTACTTCTGTTTATTTTCATTATTTATATAGTAAATAAATCTTAATAAAAATATTTGTTAATATTTTTCGGATTAGGTATATTATTCTAAATGAACCTCCACCACTTTTTGTTTACTTCATTTACTTATGCTGTATCTTCTTATCCTCGTAAGGTTAGTGGTTTGTCGAGTTATAAGCATCCTAATGGAGGGAAAAATTGTTGATTTTTCTAATAGGTATTTTTCTAATAGGATTTTTCTAATAAATAAGAACAATAGGAAGGTCTGTGGAAATTTATTACGTGAAATGATCACAATCACGGAAAACCGAAAAGTTCCACCAAAAATTATAAGAGCAGGTTTAGTTGAGTTGTCAATCAGGTAGGCAATTGTCGGTGTGACACTTGCCGTGGAACAAGGCCATTCAATTGGGTAGCATGGCAGTGGCGGCAGTGCAGTGGCTCGCTGACACAGGCCGCACTTGACGTGCCGCACGTGCCGAGATCAATACCACTTCTCTACGATACTATCACTTGGGCTACACATCGTGCATACCAACACATTATTCCTGTTAACTTATTCTACCCAGGTCCAATGTAAAAAGGTTCATTTATGTATATTTAAGCAGGTACTTACGGAACGTGTCGGTAACATGTCTCGTAGGCGAAATATACTCGTACATAAAAACAATTATAATATCGCCACGTGTAGTAATTTGTCGTCTCGCCTAACATCAAAAGAAACCAAATCATTTTATGATTTGGTGGATGTTGCATTAGGGCGAGATCTTTTTTTTGTGTTACTGTGGAGTTTCGTTGCGTATTTTAACAAAATGAAGGAAATATATTATTCTTGAAGCAAGCATTTTGTTTCTCCACAATACCACTGGTTAGCTGGAAGAAATTGTCTTGTGACAATAAGCTCGCAAGTATACGAACTCAAAAGTGCAATAAAACAATTCATTCACTCATTCATTTAAGCCTCAATAATAATATAGTTAATTTAAACTGTAAAATAAAATTCACGTTAATAAAATTTTTCGATCTATTTTGCGATTATTAAAAGTAATATTGACTATATATTACGTTTTTCAGTTAAATCCAAGCATGTAACAGGCAATTTTAGTGATTTAGTAAACTATATCAATTGTAGTGATCATTGATTTTCTATAAAATATATTAAGTATAGAACTTGTCAGAAAGATTACTGTTAGAGTCTGAATAAACTTTGAGCACTGTTTAATTAAATAAATAGTATAAATTGTTTAAAATACTTAGATAATTTTAAAATTACGTTTAATAGCGGCTAGGTTTAAAAATAATTTATTTCTAGGTTATATGAACAAAAGTTCAAAACCTAAAAATGAGAAACTAGTTGAATTATTGAAATTAAACAACAAAACAAAACATAACTGGTATTTTCAGTAAACAAAATAAATTTTACCTCATTGCACAAATGTAACCACAACCTGTGCGAGTTTTATGATATTTCAACGTATTATGAAATCCCTAACACTAAAATTAATCAAATTAAGAAAGTTTGCTATAATAAAACAACACATAGCCCCCTTATTATGGGATGTAATTTCGGCGGACGGTCCGTGAACTGACGCAGCGCGACAATTATTTTCATATAACATAATCCTGGGGCGAGGAAGGCGCGGCGCGGCGGGGCGTTGCGAGGTGTGTGCTCTCCGGGGACGCGTGATTTGGTCCGATTTACCCACCCGATACGTAGAACGACCGTGCGGTCAGCCGGTCGCTACTACCTTGCTACTGTTACTTCGTTCTCCATGCACAAGAAACACTCTAAGCATTCCTACCGAAAATATTCTTCGTCGTTATCAAGCAGATGAATAAATATTTATTATATTTATAAAGAAAAATGTTTTGCAATTAGTGAAATAAATAAATGTTATAGAAGATATGTTAGTCTGGATTCTACTTTTATATAGAACAGTGGACTTACATATTATGTTCGTTTAGCTATAGGTATATATCAGCCCACTTATAACCATTACTGTATATAAGTCTTTTCTCTCATATCCTTTTGAAAAGTCGCTTGATTCAATAATTGTTACTTTTTAATTTCAATTAAGAGTCATTTTGAACTGCATGCAGATGAAGATTCTGATGATTTGGTGAACTTTATAACACAACCTTGAAAGAATAGAATATCAACAATTTTATTTTACTGAATCCATTGTAACTTAAGCACAATTATGTTACTCACGTTTGTGTTAAAACGGGCCTAATCTTTGTGTTTTACGTAACATTACATATATTTATCATAAAATTAGGAACGTTTGTTGGGATCAATTATTGTTTTCTTCAATTTTAAATTTTTTAATTCAATCTGTATTATGGAAATCATAAAAGCAATGACGGTCTTTGGTAAGACACAAACTAATGTCACAGTACGTGCAACGATAGCGACTTTGGCTTCCACAGCCAGATGCACTACAACAATGAAGGTGCTTCAGATCATTGATCATATCCGAAACTGGCAGGAATTTCAACAAACTTTAAATTTTATTTTTACTGTTTTTGAAGGGTTTGAAGATGGTCACCGAGAAACAGTGATAATTCAAGTACTTTTTGTCTTTAAGTTTTTTGTATAAAATTATAGAGACGAACTTCTTAGCATTTTATAGTGCCTGTCATACGTATCTATTAAAATAGTCCATTCAGGTGCAGTACCTAGGATTGAGAAAGGCTTGCTTTTAGAGTTGACAGTTGAGCCATCCTTTATAAAGTTAATTTGTCGTTTATTTGTGGTCAATCCTTTTTGGGCTCTAGCTACTGAAAGACTTACTGCTTCACGTATGATTTCAAGTACTCTATCATGTCGGCGTAAGTAATAACCCCTATCAAGCAGCATCATGAAACCTACAAATAAGTGCCTAGCAGTACCTACTGCCTCACCACAAGTAGAGCAAGATTTTTCAGAGGCTTTCCCCCATTTTACTAGGTTACTTTGGTCTGGGAGGGTCATTTGGAAGGCATTAAGATAGAATTTTAATAGGGCAGGAGACCAATCATAAAGTAGGGTGCGCCATTTCAGGGCTAACGGATACAAGGAAAGGTCTCACTCAGTTCCAAGAAAAAGAACGCAGGTGCAGCGCACCTGTGAAGCGCAGGTGTGCCGGATCGAAACAAACAATAACTGACTTCACTAAATCACGAGTATTAAAATCGAACTTAGCGCGCGCAGCAAAACGGACAACCGCTCAAGTCGACGGTTCGATCGGAACTCCCCTCCGAAACTGGCAGGAATTTCAACAAACTTTACATCTTCTTTTTACTCTTTTTGAAGAGTTTGAAGATAATCACTGAGAAACAGTGATAATTCAAGTCCTTTATGGCTTTAGGTTTTTGATATAACATTATATATAATTAAAAGTACTGTGGGGGCGTAAAACATCTGCTGGAAAACGAATAATGGTTTCTTGTTGAAAGGATGCGCTAGCCATACAAGTCGATTACTTAATGTAATTGTTAGCGGTGTCTTAGTTTGGAAGTACTGTGGGGACGTAAAATATCTGCTGGAAAACGAATAATGGTTTATTGTTGAACGGATGCGCTAGCCATACAAGTCGATTACTTAATGTAATTGTTAGCGGTGTCTTAGTTTAGTGAAAATGATTTAGAATCGTTGCGGTTTGTAACAGATTCAGCTCGAGATACTCCTTACTTATCACCGCTATCGACATCTACAAAATCATTTAAGATTTGTGCCCTAATAGCTTTGGCTAATATGCGCGTCATTATGGAAAAGCTGTAAAAAAAACATGAAAATGATGCACATACTTCTTACTAATACAGATTTATATAATTGCGAAAAAAAAAAAAAGTTTCTTGCGATGTTACGTCATAGCTTTTACTTGCCAAGGGCTACTACTGTTGTTACTATAACATTATATATTTATGTATTTAAAAACACATACTTCACTATTTATACTACATATAAGAACTTTCATATTTATACCTTACGAATCGGAATGTGTGATTTTTCACCAAACTAAACGGGTCGGTACAACTTCGTCAAACAAACACTGAGTTTATGCGGGATAGGGCAAACTACTTCTTGTACTAACGCACGAAGAGGAGCTCGTTCACTATGGACATAAACCTGATGAGCTAAGCTTAAGCTAAGATTGTAAATAATCGTGTTATTCGTCGAGGAAGAGATATATTATTTCTTTAAACACAAAATAAGGGTTAAAAGCGGGTGTTCGAATTTCATTAGAGTCTAGAATGAGTTTCCATAGTTTTCTTATAGAGAAGATTGTTTCGATTTCTTTTCTGTTAATATTAGTTCCTACGCGATTTCGCTAAGGGCGTTTCAATGCGGGTGATATCCAAAGGCAAACGAAATAGTCGCTCTTATTAAAAACCATTTTTTTAAAACCATAACTCAGTTTTCTTTATATTTATTATTCGCATTTGTATTTTAGATTTGAGACTCAAAGTAAGAAATCTTCAGTTGCTTCTATTTTATTTATTGTTGCATAATCATTCTTACATCATTGTGAAATTATTGAACTTCTATCTTAAATTTGTACTCTAAATTGGTATTATTTTTGCCTCTCCGTGGCAAGTCGCATTATAAAAATTTGTTTATTCATTTATATTGTCATCACCTTTTCTTTCCATTCTGTATCTTCTAAAGGCTGATATTAAAAATGATTTATTTTTTTCCAGGTAAGCTTTATCAATTTATTCCTTGGCGTGGATAACATCGGCTGAAAATATAGTCACATGTATTCCAGGACTATTTTTAAAATAATTTAAATAAGAGAATTATGATATACAATATTTTCGGTTTCTGTTACGTACCATTTATCTTATCTATACATGAATTACGTGAAGTAGTTCATAGTTTTACATTTAGAAGGATAAAAAAATCAATGAACAATAATGCAAATATAAGCATTAACAGTAAGGCATAGATTTTCTCAAAATACAGTGACAATTTACAATAACATTCTGAATTTGCTTCAAATAAATCACCACAAGGTAAGTACATATTTTTATATGTAATATAAACTTTTTTTTTATTATATAAAAAATGAAACAAGAACTGCGAAGCACTTTAGTAGCACAAAGTTTTCCGCGTTTTATGTTATTGGCGTAGTCCTGATGATACTCGTCTGTTTCTGAAAACAAGTGCGGACTTACCACAACACTCGGTGATAAAGAAAAATAAAGTGACGAAAATTGGACATCGTATAAGTGCTCCGAAACAAAAAACGTTTTTTTTTCCAAGGATGATTTCAGAATTCTCGTAATCATTGATAATTCTAAACTTTTACTTTACAATATTACTATTTACTCGTCGTATTTAGGAATGATTTATTTCCCAAATAAAATGTTTGTTACATTTTTAATATTTTTTGGTGCGTTTTTTTTTGTTCTCACAGGCCGTTATTATTTCTACAAAAAAGGACTATTTACCTTTTTATAGCACACAGTTTCCAGTTTTATCGTCACCTTTTAGCGCGCTTTAGCGTAGTAGTACCTTTAGTGCGGCAATAAGTATTGCTGCTATTGGCGTTGAGTTACTAGCTTAAAATAATTATAATAGTTGTCACTAATCTACACGTATTTATGAATATCCAGAAATAGACGCAGAGTGATTATTTGTTATAAAACAATATATAATAGGTAACAATCTGTATAGCATTTGATCAAATTTCATTACATTGCCAACTCACTGAACTCACCATCACGCGTAAAATCGATACATTCGGTTGAAATTAATATATACAAATACCTATTGTACATTTATCATTCATTTTCTATAAGTTACAATATCTGAGAATATACCTCTTTGTACTTACTCTCAACTTTACAGAGCGCAGACGTTTGATTTTAAGCTTCGCGGACTATAAGTGTTATTTCTTCGGGAGACGTATTATTTTGCGAGAAGAGCGCAGCTACGCCGTCTCGAATGCTCCATTTAGTTCCAAAGTTTTTCTCGTTTATCACCGTTGGGCTCTCAGAGGCGGAGATTTTTCCTTTAGATTTGTTGTCATGCCAGACCTTTTTAATGTACCTTTCTTATCGAGCCACGATTAAAGAGGAACTTGTTTTAGATAGCAGTAAAGGTTTATTTGACTTCTTAATTATTAAGCCAGTTAATTAATTTCGTTAAAGAGGAATAATAGCCTTACAGTTTTAATTATATGAATGTGCAGAGTCAGAAAACATTAGGTTAAATATAGCGTGCAATGATTCTCACAATTTCGTTACTATATTCATTTGCATTAGTGTTAACGATTCACAGACCTACTTCAGACTAAAATTAGGATAATAACTGCTTTGTGTTGTATTTTATGAATCCTTAATGGCGTTGTACTTCTTTGTCCATTTAGAGTTCGGAGCCTTAATTAACCGGGGCGAAGAAATAATAAAAAGAAGGTAAAGTACAACCTCGTTTGCCGCCGCTCGAGTCTGTCTTACACACAGGTTGGGTGTTGTTAGCTAGAATCGTGTTCTTAAAACTTCACTGCGTGCTTTGCTTTGATAAAATATCAGACTCTACTGTTTGTTCCTAGTGTTCGCTCACAATTTACTTTGTTCTCTATGAAGTAAAGTTTTTGTTTGTTTTTTCTGTTATACTAAAACGAGTAAACTATCCGCTGACGAGCATCTTTCGATGAAATTGTTCAGACCAGTGGAATTTAATATTCTTTGTTCGTGTTCGTTTTTTTTTGCATCCTATCTTATTATTTATATTGTAATTATTTTCTGAATTCGCATACATCGTATGTAAGCAAGATGTCGTTTTATTTATTATGGATTTGAATTATTTATTTATTATTTATATTTTTACGAATATTAGGGATCTATTCAGGAATTCTGTTCTACAATATTTATTGTATAATGTGAATAAAAACAACTTCGATATTCTTTTCAGTGATAGTGAATGTTTCTTACGACAAATTTTATTAATTTATTTAGTAACATTTATGGAATGTAAGTCAAGGTTGGCAGTATGAGAAAACCAGAGATTTTAAGACTTTTATTTTTGTCATAACTGGTAAACGAACTTGTGGGTCACCAGATGTTGAGTGATCACCACCGTCCATAGACACTAACAACACCGGGGGCGTCGAAAGTGCGTTGCCTGTGTTTTTGGGAAAGGGAGTGAGGGCGGGGGGAGGAGAGGGGAAGGGAGGTGGTCCTCTGGCGCTCTCGCTGACCGAACGAAACGCAACAATGCAAGCACCGTTACTTGACGTGGGTTTTCTATGAGAGGGTGGTACTACCCCAGACGAGCCGACCCATTCATGCTGAAACCAATAATAGCTTCAGCGTGGCTCTACCACTCTTAAGATAAAACTATGAAAATACTGAAACCATCGACTTGTCAGCAATTAAAATCATAGATAATTTGTGACTAGTGATTAATTTCATAGCAACAGAATTATACAGTCTGGTTTTATACGTTAAATTAGAATCGTTTCATTTTGCAATCAAATTTTCTTAATGACTATTTGGTTATTATTGACATTTTGTTTATGGAGAGCTCTGTGTGTGTTAATAGCTCAGCTTTCATCGCGATGATGTTTTAGTCTTAGGTTAACATTTAAAAAAAAATCTCGCATATGGAGAATAATACCGTAGGACATGTGTTTGTTAAAATATGGAAAATACGTTTTTCATAGTTCCGTTATTACATCGGCGGGGATATTAGATAACTTTTGATATATGAATTGTCGCCGATGACAAGCCTTTGCTCACTGATTGGAAAATGCCAGAGCCACTTCTTCCTTACATAAAAATAAGTTAACGTCAAAAAACTTTGCTTTGATGAGTAATATTAAGATAAGTTTTACAGTGAATAATATTGTAACTAACATTCCAAAGGAGGTATCTCTTCTTTATTTTGTTATTCTATCAATTGTAAACGTTTTCGCAAAATAATAGAACATGCATACGTTACATTTCTAGAAAATTCTATTAGTGACGATAGATCCCTCTATAAAACACACATTTTTAATTTACAATAACAGAGCTCGAATTGCTGTATTTCAATTCATTCTGGTTAGTTAAATACACGAGTGGTTCCAACTTACATTTTTAGGGTTAGCAATTTAAGGTTTTAACACCGGTAGAACCTGTGCAAAGTTCTATTAAAGAAATAACACTACCGTAATTTTTACCGTAACTGGTCGATAATAGTATCGATCGATGTGGCTTCGAATCCTGCAATGAGTCTAAACTTTCGGTGGATAGAATGGTACTAGAGGTTTTTTCTAATACGTATGTGGCTTTTCCCCATCTTCAAGTTCAAAATCTGTCGACAAGCACACATAAGCACATCACGTGAGATCGTGTATCACTACATATTATAAAACAAGGTTCTCTGCCACGTCTGCCTGTTTGTTCGCGATAAACTCAAAAACGATTGAACGGTTTTGCATGCGGTTTTGTGTGTGCAAAGTGATACACGGGATAGGTTTCGGTATATAACTTGTCAATGATTTTTTTATTATCAGGCTGGGACAACGTCCGCCGGGCCCGCTAGTGAATTTATAAAGTATAAAAGGTAGCAGTGCTCCCGTTGCTGTATTTCGGTACGAAGAGTGAGATTGTCAACAGGCACAATGTTATGATCCAATTCAGTCTTTACGAGTACCGATCTATTAATGATGGAATTCAATTAGTACTTTGGTTTTTCTTAAACTGATTGTAAATAACTATATGCTGTCGTGAACATTTAACATCAGATAGACTGCATAATGTTTTTTTTTAATTATTTGTAATTATTGGCGTTTCACAGTCTCACCTGATGTTAAATGACGACCTAGTCTAAGATGGTAAACACGTTAAACCTAGAGGGTACTGGTTATCAAGTGCAGCCGCCGGAGCACATCACTAGGTACTCGACGACATAATATCAAATTGAGGGAGGTAGCAAGTCAGGTAGACTTAGAAAAAAACCACCATAAGATGGTTTCATAACGAAGTTTTCCTTCACCGAGAGCTCCGACTCGGTTGCAAGGATTCGAACCTACGTCCATCGACGCGGTCTTCGAACATGCTATCAAATTATAGCTACATCATCTTCATGATAACATGATGATAATGATATATATATCATTACATAGTATAAAACAAAGTCCCCTACCGCGTCTGTCTGTCTGTTCGCGATAAACTCAAAAACTACTGAACGGATTTTCAAGCGGTTTTCACCAGTGGATAAAGTGATTCACGACGAACGGTATATTTTGGTATATAATTTGTCAAGGATATTTTTATAATTAGGGCGGAAAACGTCTGCCGGACCCGCTAGTATATTATATATATATATATATATATATATATATATAATGTTCATAACACAATAACGTTAATTTTATTCTCTAATCGACTATGTGAGATTCTCATAAAAATATCACAAAAATTGTTTATGTTGTTGAAAATTTCTGACAAATGGTGCTGTTAACAATACTGGAAGCCAAACCCGCGTAAACAGATCAGTAAATCACATGAAATGAGCCCCGTAAGTCCTCATAGACAATATTTATACCAATAAAATCTTCACTAACAAAGCTGTTGTTGTCAACCGCAAAGCCGATTGACCTATTTTCTACATATAAGGAGTAGGTTCTTTTTTTTCATGTGTCATTGGTTCTGCTGTCAAAAAACCCCTAATTAATAGATGACAAGGTTCGTATATTACGCAATGTTTTATATAAAAATCAAATAGTCTGGATATATAATACATAGGTGGTCCTTACATAACGATGTTTTACGATCGATATGTATCGATTATATGATTGATAAACGAATAGTGTTTTACATTTGTTTCTTGCAGTGTTAATTAAGAAATATAATATATAGCTAGATAAAACATATTTTTTTCTTCAACCACTTTATGTACCTCTTTATATACACTAAGGAAACTTTATATTTACGTTGCCAAGGATTCTTAATAACTTGAAGACTATCATCCACAACCTTCGCGGATGGATAACTAATAAAGAACTTCGAGAGGAAAAGTAAACTAATATCGGGTTGGCCTGGCCGAGTACTATCGCGTGCAGCTCTTTGACGAGGCAACTCTAATTTTCCTGAAAGTGTCGCCATCTTTAAATATTTTTTGCTATAATAATATTACCATGGAGTTATTAATATTAAACATATTTAAATCATAACATATATTTTATATGGGTTTCAATGTCATATTTAGTAATAAATACAAAATTAATATAATGATCAACTCACTTTTCTCATTTTTCACATTTCAAAAGTCATTTTGAAAAGTTTCTTAAAATTCGCGAAAAAGTTTCCTACAAATTAAGAGCAAATTTTACGCCGTCCGTTTAGCCATCAGTAATTTCAAACTTCTAATGAATTTTCTTCTCTGACATTGAAAAATGAATTCCGAACCTTTGCTTGTACAACTGTTTGAGACCTGTACAACGCCCGATAATTTAACTGATTATTACAATGTGAAAAATCATTATTTCCAATATTTACTTGAATATTTAAATTATGCAATTCCAGGTTTAGATACCTACCAAATTAAGATATTTTGCCAATCGATAAATTATACTTCCAATAAAAGTTTTATAATAAATTTCTTACACGTATTTTTTTTTATTTTACAATTTTATTATAAAGATCGTATCATGAGCATATTGCAAAATTTTTATCACTGATAAGAAGCTACGTTTTCGCTGTTCGGGCTACCCTCTATTTTTGTTGAATGCCAATGGTAATGAAATCGCCGGCTCTCGATAAAAACATTGATGGGTTCTTCAGTTTAAAAAACTAAAGCTTCTTCATTTGGTACTGTCTTAAGAGCATATCTGAACAGTTACCAGATATAGATCGTGTAATATCTATTGGTATTGACAAAAAAAAAAGAATGACGTGAAGAACGTTAATATAACGAATATTTTAAATAGAACTTAGTATCCAGCAACAGTTACTACTCTTATCTTACGTACTCGTATTTGTAGTTGACCTGTTGGGTCCTTTTTTTGACAATACAATATGACGAAATCAACATCGGTAGTATTGTTCTGGATGAATAAAAATAAAAACTTACAAATAAGAAAGTAGTATATGATATGTAAATTCTTGATTATTGAAATGGAACATTTTTGAATAATAAAATATTATGAGATGAAGTCCGAGAGGCGAACTAACTCGGTATCCGTGCACCTCTCATTACCCCTAACGGTACCCCATTAAGCACACGAGCCGAAGTGCTCCGGACCGTAGTTAATCCACGTCCTCATTCACTGTTATTTCGAAGGTCTGATCTAATCTAAACAGGGCTTAGGATCTTACAACGCCAGTATTTCGCGCAACTCATCCCTTTTATGTATTTGACTATACTTGAACCCGATCCCGGCACTCGGTTGACGTTTGCGTCAGCTATAAAAGTAAATAACATTTCGTTAACTTCTAAAGTGATTTTATGGTTATATACTTCCAACAAAAATTGGTTGTAACAATTAACTAATGTTATATTATTACACCCGTAGGCAAATCCAATGCGTAGCGTTGATTCTCATTTAATTGTATTCGTATAGACAAAAATATAATAGACTCACTATCACATAATTACACTACGGTCACTTGATACCTTATAATTCTGTAGTCGCAGACCGTTTGCAGATTTCTTCCTTTCGGTACTCTTCGTAATCGCTCCGATATACAGAAAAAAAAAACGGTACTCGGACTTCCTGTGGCATGTTTTATATACCTTACAAAAACGGAGGTGGAAATCTCTGGAAGGTTAACGTCATTTTTCGAGAGATTCGACAAAATTCGAGACGTGCTATTTCTGGAACCCTATTGTTTCTGACTTGTACGGTCGATGATTTAATCCATTGCGTATTTATAATGAGTTCGCATATAGAATTTAACAACATGTTTAGTAAGCTACGCGCGCGACTCCGCACGCGTTTTATATTACTTTTTGTATTCTCTGTGTTCAAATATCTGCATATATCACTTGTCTTAACAATCGATTTAACGATACATAAGACGGTGTTACAGCGACCCCTAATGTAGAGTAATAGTAAAATGGATTACATAAGAACCATCTCCATGATAACACTTAGATGTGCTACCTTCCGTGGCGATCGGTTAAAAAGTATTCAAGTTTATCGGTCTCGGATAGACCAATATCCGTTTATTTATGTATAGATCTTCGATTATATACACGACATATAACCCAAAATATATATATACACTATTGCTTCAGCGAACATACCGACGGAAGAAAGCGGAATTGTCTTAACTTGAAAAACCCGACTTTACACCAGAGCCAAGAAACTATTTCAAAAATTCATAACTCATATTATGTTTATAGAGATAGAAAGTTGAAAATTGATGTATACTTATATAGCAAGCAATTTCAAGCAGTCTCTGCGACACATAAATAAAGTGATATCTATTTTTTTTTATGCATATTTCACCCTAATTACGATTAAAAAAAATTATGTGTACTGCTAAAACTAGGCAAAAAACCAAGGTCGTGTCGAAAATTTAATCGTACGCAAACGATACCCAGACCATTCGAAGCGTTATTTTTTATACAAGATACTATCTGTATCAAGATACTGTCGATATTTAAGCTGAAAACATAATTCGTAAAATAAGTAATAATTAAATTGTGATACTCATAATGAATATCTGACATTAATGATGCTGACTAAAGCGGATACGAAGTGCCAAGTGAAAGGGTCAATTTGAAAGCTATTATACGGCGGGGACGGTTAGAAGCCTACTTCCGGCGACTGCACTAAGCTAGCTAGCGTGTTCCAATCTCCCCACTCAATTTGGGCCTTTCTGCAGCTCTATTCATCCTTTTCGCATTTCCTGTAAACACATTTCCACACAGTATCCACCATCACATTAATACGCCTTGTAAACTGTAGGAAATAAAATTACTATAAAATCAGGGAATAATTATAAACCGAGTCGAAATAGAACGATTTACAATACCTTTGAAGATGAAAACGTTTAAAATACTCGTATACCTACGCCATGAGCAGATTTCATATTACCTCTTCATTTTTTACGATCCCCAGAGAAAATTTACGAATTTAGATTGAGTATTTATGGATTCCATATCCGATATTCATTTATAGCCGGGTCGGATCCAAACGCAACTCCTAAAAAGTAATTTCGAAAGCTGAAAATGACGCCTTCATTTATCGTTCCCGAATATTTATTTTATATATTGTAGTTTTATTCTGAACACTTTAGTATGGTTGTAATTGAAACTAGTTTCACTAGATTGCTTTTGTTATTTATTCACGTGAACAATCGTATGTACAACGCATTTATAACATCTTTTATATTGCCTTCTTATATTTATAATATTTTTGTACCTGTAAATTATGTTTATTTATCATCAAATCATATTTCTACTGGACTATGCAGTAAGGATGATGAATGAAGTGTAATTTTTTTCTATGAAATTAATTAAATCCTTACGCTGTTTGTTACATACTAAACTTTTCACTCAAAATGTATGTTTTGGAAGAAAGACTATATTCACAACAAGTATGCAATTAATCATAAGAGTTGAATTTAATTATTTTTTTTATTTTATTTCGAAATGAATTTACTGCCAGAATACAGTTGATCTTAGATGATTGGGGCCACATGTAGTATATACCTCCGCTGTTTGTGTTTTTTAACATAATATTTATAGATACGTTTCGTAGATTTGAAGATTTGGGACATATGAGTGATTGAAAAATTATAAAACAATTATGAAAAACGGAAATGATATCTCTGAACGACAGAAATTTGTCTTTTACGTGTATTTTTATAAAAAGAAAACAATTCGTGTATATTATTCAAATGTTTATATTTTCGTGGCAGGCGGTGTAACGGACAAATACCATAAGCTTATATTATTACTTTTATCCCGTCTTTTCTGAAGTTAACATATACAATAGATATATAATAGACGTCTGTGGACTTAATATTATATACTACTAAATTGCTGAGACGGATTTGTATGATAGAGGATCTTGTCGGTTTACATTTGACATAGCGACTATGAGCTTAACAATATATTAACAATCAATTAATATATGCGTTTTTGTATTTAAT
This sequence comes from Antheraea pernyi, assembly GCA_015888305.1. Lineage (NCBI taxonomy): Eukaryota > Metazoa > Arthropoda > Insecta > Lepidoptera > Saturniidae > Antheraea > Antheraea pernyi. The sequence goes on from MU158994.1 coordinate 47,649, forward strand.
CCCGACTGTTCTTCACCTGATCTTAAGTGTAATAATATTACGTAAACGCATAAGTTTTAAAATAACTATGACCGTAGTGAGACATTTAATCAAGATAGAACCCCTTCGTGTCAGACTAAATTTATTTCAGCGAAATCAATTATAAGATTTTTTTTTATAATATTGGAGGCACACGAACAGGTGGGTCTCCTGATGTAAGTGATCACCACCGTCCATAGACACTTGCAACACCAGGGGAGTTGCAAGTGCGTTGCCAGCCTGTGTTGCGGGGGGAGGAAGGGAAGGGGAAAGTGGAAGGGGAGGGGAGGTGGGTCTCCGGCACTCTCACTGACCGAACGAAACGCAACAATGCAAGCGCTGTTACTTCACGTCGGTTTTCTGTGAGAGGGTGGTACTACCCCAGGCGAACCGACCCATTCATGCTGAAACCAGTAATAGCTTCAGCGTGGCTCTACCACCACCATAATATACCAGATATACTTACAATATATCGAATTTAATCGCTATGACATTTTTTTCACCATATCATCAATAAATAAAATTGGCTATTACAATTAAGGCTACAATTAGTACGAGTTTATAAATTCCCGTAGTAAACAGTTTAAGGAGTTCTTAAAGCTACTTGTGATGAAGGAATAATTCCGCACTACAATAAAGTATCCGGTGAAGCTGTGAAGACCCTGCCAGGTCAATAGCGTAGTTCGAGAAAATAAAACTACAATAAAGTATTCCTTTGAAATAGAAGTTATTCCAAATATTTTATGTTATACTCGTATGTCTTGTTAATCTTTGTCAGTGTGATATATTACAATTTACAACTGTTTGCGATTTGTTTATTAGTGTTTAAATATGTGTAAGAAAGCACATATTCATTTTTATTTTATTTACGAGATTGATAAAAGAAATTGTGATTATTTTTTTAAATATATTACTTAAATTTATTGAAATTTAAACCGTATTTCCTTTGTTATTTTTTAAACAAAAATCAGTTCTTAGTAGTTCTTATATTTTACTTCTATTTGTTAAAAAAATTTACACAGTTGTGGTATATTGATGCGTAATACAACAAGGTATAGTTTCGAGAAACCTATAAAGCTAGTAGCTATAAAACGAAACTATGACCGTGGTAAATAAGAGAAAGGTCTATATGACGAGGCGTGTTTGTTCATGCACCCGTACCGAAAGACCTATATAGTAACATTGTAGCGAGGTAGCAAATGAGGAGTTATGACAGCGACGGAGGATTACGTGAGTGGATGTCGTAATAAAGCTTGTGATGAAGCCGTTACCCGAAGATAAACGTAAATATTCCCGGCGGTTGTATCCGGCTACTCGCTCGCACTCGCCTTCGTAGCGACGCCGTGTCTATCACTTGTCAGTGTTAGTTCCCTTCCCGGTCCCACTGGCAAGTACTCGTCTCTTTCCCTTCATAATTACACTGCTGATAACGTCCAAAATTATTGTCTACGCAGCTTCGACTGAATTAATTTACACCAGAGTTATGCAAACCTTTATACTTTTGACTGTAATAAAAACGAAAAGAAAATAAATAAACAACGAATGAGAAATACAAGACGTATTTTATCAAATAAGAACTCAGTACGCAATTAATATATATTGAGGAATCCTGACGCATGTCGTATTGTTTACGGTAGATGTATCCTTCGTGTAATGTACCCACACACACACATCTACTCTTATCTCCTAAATTAATTACATAAATCTTGTTTGCACACGTCTTAAGCTTATGACACGCCGCACCAAGCAAAAAAAACGACACTTAAAAATAAAAGTCCCTAAGTCTATGAAAGCCGATTTTCAGCCCAGTGTGCGCCGCCATAATTCAACCAGAGGAAGCTCACACCGCTAATGAAGGGCGGGCGTCTGATATGCATTATAACAAAGCAAATTCAATATATCCTTGAGAAAAATATTACTTGATATGTATTAAGGTGACAGCGAATCCTATTCTGTTTTCAGTTTAGGAATAACTTGGGTTATTTATTTTTGAAGGGAACACTTTTTTAAGAGCATTGAACAGTGCACAGAATTGAAGTGTCACGCTCTAGTCGGTGACGTTTAATCGGGTTTACTCGGCTCCACTCGACATCAAGCACACTCGGGTCAGTGATATAGACTGAATCCTATATAATAATAAAATAATATAATGTATGTTTTGCGTATAATCAGAGTAGTATATGTATTGTACGTTTTTAAATAATACTATTGTTTAGTTACATAAATATACCTTGAGAAAACTGTATAAACTTTAATGTACATGTATTTATTTATTCGTTTTCATTTCTGTCGTGTTGCAAATAAATACACATTCACTTCTTTATACTTTGGTATGGCATTGCAATATGAGCAATGCTTATAATTATGAGGCAGTGTATATATACATAGTATTTTTGCTAGACTCAGAAAAATAATATATATTTATAAGTAACCTTAGTCGGCAATATTTTTAAAAGGTGGATATATCCGTAAATACGAAAATAATATTTCAAACGGTATCGTAATTGAAATTAATAATTCAAAAGTAAAGTGCAAGAAAATTATAAATTGTATTAAATCGAACTCCAATGATGCCAAAAGTTTTTTTACGCTTTACGTGGTAATGTCGCTCATGATTTCCCTGGACATTTTACTGCTCTAGAGTGCGTTTCGAACGGAAATTGTATGTTACTGTATACGACTATAGAAGTAAATAGTCTCATTGTAATGATTTTAACCTTCAATTGTAATTCCTTTATAATAAATTCTACACAAATATATTAGTTTTGGAATATACTGAATTCACAAGCTAGCAGTTTGTACGATTTAATGTAGGTTTTCACATTTTATTTGCATTTAAAAGTATAAATGCGTCGTTCACTTTTTAGACAGTTTATTCCTGAAAGTAATAACTCTTATATAGTAATTAATATACAAAAGTGTGCCAAAACTTTACGAAATTTACATGTTAATATAAACTTTATTAAAATTTTATTTGACGAGGAATTGTTAAGAATATAATAATAAAATCAATTGAACAACGTCGATTTCAATCACGCTCCACCGTTCGAAATCGGCGTGTATTCGTGCAAAGAGAGTAAATGAAGTGGTCCTCACAAGTCGTTCAAATATTCTGTAAGCGCACCGCTGCGTCGCGGCGCGCCGTGCCGCTGCAGCTCAGAAGACATCGCGTCGTCGGCGCTCCGCCAGCGCCAGACCGCCCGCACCCGCGCAGTAATCAGCTTTTGTGCGCGGTAATTGGGTGTCTGAGCTGCCAACCGAAGCATTTATTCCCGATAAATTGAAAACTGCTTTGTGCTTGCAATCAGATGAAGCTGCGGGCTTCAGTTTTCTTACTCACCGTGATATCCGAATCGTATATGGAAATGCATCACATTTTAACATTCCTTTCGATTTTTTTTAAATATCTGCTTTTATACTTTATCCTTTTGCAACTTCCAGCTGTCATGAAAATAATGTAATATCTATATACTACTAACACTATATACTAATACTATACTATATATATAATATACTAACGAGTCCGGCAGAAGTTACCCTGCCCTGTTAATTAAAAAAATCTATAACAAATTATATACCTAAACCTTCTTCATGAAACACTTTATGAAAACCGCATGAAAATCCGTTCAGTAGTTTATGAGTCTATCGCGAACAAATAGACAGACGTGGCCGATGTTCGAATATATCTGAGATTCCGTTTAAGCGATCATCATGAAAGTATTATAACTAGATGTCGGTGTATTACATTACACTTTTGTACGGTTCATCCGATTACCATGAAAATTTGTACTTGTAGACTTTATAGACACGGAACATTCTATGTAGATACACAATATCTCTTTTACTATTTCTCAAACAAATAAGTATGTTAACTCATACGGTTCGGTGGGCACAGCTACTTTTAATTTGTATTTGTTTTTATTTTTAGCCCCTCGAATTGTTTCCTCTTGTTTTCAGACAGTTACTTACCTATCAACATATAACACTAACATTGATAAGATATTAATACATTCGTTCTATACATACACCAGAGATTTCCAAAGTATATCCGTCTGCCAGATTCTTACAGATCAGTTTGACAGCGTCGACGAATTGTAGATTTCTCATCGTTGGCCGTTTTGTGATTTTTTTTTAAATTAATATTTACTTTAATAATTAACGTACCCCATATTATATTAATCGCTCCTTTGGCGTATTCGTGACTTTAACCTTTAAAGAAGTCTAAAATTAGATATATACTATAGCATTTTATGAGCTTTACTCACATTTACTTTAAGAAAAATAATTGATAGTAGTAACATGTTACCATTAGGATTCGTTACATTCTGCTAACTTTATAATTCGTGTTATGTAGTCTATAAAATAATTCGTATTATGTAGTCTATTTTTATATAAGTGTAAAATATGTTTTAATAAAAAAATTAAATGCCTTAGGGTGATTTTGAATACTATTATATTTACCAGAGTGCTTTAAAATGTTAAATATCAGAAATAAAATGGTCTTACCAATTTTGTTTGCAAAATGTATTATCGGCACGATTAGCTATAGTATAGTAAAGTGACATGAACTTGTGATAAAACGGGCGGATAATAGTCCGACTAATGAAAATATTGCTTCGCTAAGGTTCTTTCGCAACGGAATAATCCTTATCGTAGTAGATACCACGTTAAAGATCACGGGAATGGCATCATTTACATATTTTAATAAAATAATATCGCAACCGAATCGTAACTGAGAACTTGATTTAAGTTCTTACCGCGATGAATGTAAATTTACCGCCGCTGCCGCCGCCGCAATTCCAGATTTCAATTCTGGAATTAATGGTAGACGTCATGAGCCGAAGCCCGACTAATATTTGACTTACTTCCGTAGGTATACTTCCCTCAGAAGTGGAATAAATTAAAGCCAATAAATGAAATTCACAAAATATATTTAAATCAGAATATTGACATACACGAATTTCTATAAAGAAATTCGCAATATATATTTGCGAAATGGATGGGCTTTCAGGCTTAGTGATTTTTGTAATATTCCGTAGGCCGTGCACGGCGACGCTTGGCCCTGCTAAGCGTGCATTAATATTGTCAATAGTTGGAGTTAGTGGAAGTGAAGTACGTGTTCCGCCTGCCGCTATCTACGGCATAGCTCGCGCGGTGAATTCGAATAGCCTCTCACACCGCGCACCACCACCCGGCTTCCACCTTACACCTCTCCACCCCCGTAACGCCCCATAAACTCGCGTCTTAATTTTAACTTTATTTCTTACCGCTACTGTGTTTCAAGAAAATTAACTGTGAAAATACCACTGAGAGTTTTGTAAGGGTTTAATCTTTTTTGCCTTCAGTCGAAAATCTAGCAACGTAGTATGTTGGAAAAATAATTTACCACACAACGATCACAGCAACACTGCATTCTGGAAATAAAAAACTTTAGAAATACGAAAACTGTGACAGACCTCACCGCTAATGTCCGCCGGACTCGTTAGTATATTATATATATATAGTATAGATATTACACTATTTTCATGACAGCTGGAAGTTGCAAAAGGATAAAGTATAAAAGCGGATATTACAAAAAAATCGAAAGGCATGTGTAATATCTATACTATATATATATAATATACTAACGAGTCCGGCGGACATTACCCCGCCCTGTTAATAAAAAAAATCTATAACAAATTATATACCCAAACCTTCTTCATGAAGCATTTTATCTACTGGTGAAAACCGAATGAAAATCCGTTCAGTAGTTCGTGAGTCGATCGCGAACAGACAGACAGACGTGGCCGATGTTCGAATATATCTGAGATACCGTTAAGCGATCATCATGAAAGTTGGCACGTCTAAGTATTTTTTCATGCGAATGATTTTTATTCTATCCTTTTTATTATAACTAGATGTCGGTGTAGTACATTACATTTTTGTACGGTTCATCCGGTTACCATGAAAATGTGTACTTGTAGATTTTATAAACACGGAACAATCTGTTAGATACACAATATCTCGTTTACTATTTCTCAAATAAATATCACAACAAATAATAATAAAAACAAATAAGTATGTTAACTCATACGGTTCGGTGGACACAGCTACTTTTAATTTGTATTTGTTTTTATTTTTAGCCCCTCGAATTGTTTCCTCTTGTTTTCAGACAGTTACTTACCTATCAACATATAACACTAACGTTGATAAGATATTAATACATCCATTCTATACATACACAAAAGATTTCCAAAGTATATCCGTCTGCCAGATTCTTACAGATCAGTATGACAGCGTCGACGAATTGTAAATTTCTCAGCGTTGGCCGTTTTTGATTTTTTTTTAAAATTAATATTTACTTTAATAATTAACCTACGCCATATTACATTGACAAGATATTAGAGTAAATTCACTAGCATTTATTTTTTGTATTATCTCAGATCAGCTATTATTTAACTTTTATATCTCACAGGCCTGTTTTAATCGCTCCTTTGGCGTATTCCTGACTTTATAACTCTTTAAATAAGTCTAAAATTAGATATATATTATAGCATTTTATGGGCTTTACTCTTTATAGTAACATGTTACCATTAGGATTTACTACATTCTGCTAACTTTATAATTCGTGTTATGTATTATATTTTTTATATAAGTGTAAAATATGTTTTAATAAAAAAATTAAGAAAATAATTGATAGTAGTAACATGTTACCATTAGGATTCGTTACATTCTGCTAACTTTATAATTCGTGTTATGTAGTCTATAAAATAATTCGTATTATGTAGTCTATTTTTATATAAGTGTAAAATATGTTTTAATAAAAAAATTAAATGCCTTAGGGTGATTTTGAATACTATTATATTTACCAGAGTGCTTTAAAATGTTAAATATCAGAAATAAAATGGTCTTACCAATTTTGTTTGCAAAATGTATTATCGGCACGATTAGCTATAGTATAGTAAAGTGACATGAACTTGTGATAAAACGGGCGGATAATAGTCCGACTAATGAAAATATTGCTTCGGTAAGGTTCTTTCGCAACGGAATAATCCTTATCGTAGTAGATACCACGTTAAAGATCACGGGAATGGCATCATTTACATATTTTAATAAAATAATATCGCAACCGAATCGTAACTGAGAACTTGATTTAAGTTCTTACCGCGATGAATGTAAATTTACCGCCGCTGCCGCCGCCGCAATTCCAGATTTCAATTCTGGAATTAATGGTAGACGTCATGAGCCGAAGCCCGACTAATATTTGACTTACTTCCGTAGGTATACTTCCCTCAGAAGTGGAATAAATTAAAGCCAATAAATGACATTCACAAAATATATTTAAATCAGAATATTGACATACACGAATTTCTATAAAGAAATTCGCAATATATATTTGCGAAATGGATGGGCTTTCAGGCTTAGTGATTTTTGTAATATTCCGTAGGCCGTGCACGGCGACGCTTGGCCCTGCTAAGCGTGCATTAATATTGTCAATAGTTGGAGTTAGTGGAAGTGAAGTACGTGTTCCGCCTGCCGCTATCTACGGCATAGCTCGCGCGGTGAATTCGAATAGCCTCTCACACCGCGCACCACCACCCGGCTTCCACCTTACACCTCTCCACCCCCGTAACGCCCCATAAACTCGCGTCTTAATTTTAACTTTATTTCTTACCGCTACTGTGTTTCAAGAAAATTAACTGTGAAAATACCACTGAGAGTTTTGTAAGGGTTTAATCTTTTTTGCCTTCAGTCGAAAATCTAGCAACGTAGTATGTTGGAAAAATAATTTACCACACAACGATCACAGCAACACTGCATTCTGGAAATAAAAAACTTTAGAAATACGAAAACTGTGACAGACCTCACCGCAAAGTAAGTTTTCGTTAATTATTTTCTTAACTTTGTAAACGCAAGTTTTATCTTTGTCTATTCAAGAGACACCCTCCTGAACGCCTCAAGTGTTCTTATGTTATTTTCCTTTACAGATGAATTTCGTCCTAGCGAGCGAGTAAATACATGTGTGTTATATCTCCTACCGTAGCTTTTCAAATGGTTTGAGAAAACATTCGTACTTGTACGAGTATAGCTATGTAATTGTAAATATAGGATGAGGACTTTGGAATGAAATGGAATTTACTTAAACTTTATACACAAACGAGTTCGCACGTGTCTTTCTTACATATAATACAGTTTTAAAGTATTTGTAACTTACCATACGTGCTGTACCCAACAAAAAGAATATTATGAGAATAGATTGGCAATTCCCGTTCTTATGTACGTATTTCTTTACTGCAAATTTACAAAGAGAACGCATGAGGAAAGCCTTTTTAAATTTTCTCAAAGGTGGAAGTTTTTCTCTGGCATATGCAATTTGGAAGTTGTATGTGAGGCCGGCCGGTGGAAATATTATGTAAGGTAAAGTTGTAGAACGCTCGGATACACCCACACCCGTAAACGGTTAGCCTCGATTATTGGAGCAATAGAAGAGCCGACTCAGACTTACCGGAGACGCACCACATGATGCAAATAAAGTTTGATAGAGGCCGCGACTGGGCAACGCTGCCCCTCGTTATTATTCGGCTCTCGCAAAATTGCTTTCATGCCCGTAATGGAAAATCGAGATATTTATTTCGGTTATAAGAAAATATTTTTTTTCCTATTGTAGTTTCAGAACATATATTTTCATTTAATTGATATATTTTTGTAAAATATTATATCATTTTTTATTTTCTTATTGATTACATATATAACATAGAGTATTTGTTAAGGAAGTGTACATTTGATTTACAACTGTATGTAATTGTCCACTCATTCAACCCACACCTACTCACTGCTGAGTATAAGCAAAAAGCTTATAAGTTTCACGCCATCTCTCACCATTCTGTGAGGCCTTTATGAGGCCTGAGGCCAGAGATCCACTCAGTTTCTATTAGAAACATCGAGCTGGTAGAACGTCCGGCAGTAATTATTCTTCCCTAAGCCACCATTCTGGAAATTTTTGAAACTTTACGTACTTACTGCTACCATTCTTAACTTATACAAAGCGGTTTTACTAACTGAGCAAAGTTAATAACTATTATAATTTATCCTCTGCTCTTCAGTCGATGAATTATTGTATTTTTTTTAATATTCATTTAACTTTAACATATTTATGTACTCGTATACATATTATTTATTATACGATGAAAATACGTCAATTTAAATTTAATTAACAAGTATATTGAATATTTTTGTTCTTATTTTTCTAAATCATAGTTACAAGTCTAGAACTTATACCCTATATTTCAGGGAAACTTTTTCTCTACATATTGCACAAAAAAATATACAAATAGCCTCTAATGAAAATTTAAGAATCTTTTAGAATGATATGTTATTATTTCAAGTAAACATTGCACCCATCAGTCGCTGTGTTGTAACTGCTAAAAGAATCTCTTTCCTGTTCTTGGTCGAGGATTATAATAAACCCATTGTGCATATTGTATGCCGCATTTTGTCGAGTTCATTAGGTGAATCCAGTGCCGGTTGTATTAGTTCACTAGATTTTTTCAGCCTTTCTGTTTCAATTTGGGTTATTGTCTAAGTTTACGTGACTTTTAAATAGAACTTTTTTATGAGTAAAATCAACAGGGACCCCTCATATTTTTCTATTTGGCTTAATTAGTAATGTATTATATGTGAAAAGGTGGAAAAGAATACAACTATCTTTGATAATATCGCTAAGTTTTATTAATACCTATACCTGCACGATCGTACACATCAACCTGAATAAATCTTTTTTTTTATTCAATTATCTTGTTTTCATAATATTGTCGTAATATAGCACGTATTTTTTTATTAATCAACTAGTACATTACTAATAATATTGTTTTAATAGTTAATTAACTAATATTATAACAATAGATTAATTAATATATGAATGTTTTTCTTTTGGCCTTAATTTTTATAATGATAGATTTCATCCAATAACTGTTTAGTTATGTAGCTAAATTAACAACGATTGTGGTATATATAATCAGTAGCAACAGCAGTCCTGTAAAGTAACGTTGGACCTAGATGGATGCATTTCACTGTATCGTGGCTTCAATCTATGGATTTTTTATAAAGTGAAGGAAAAAGTGCTACTCTATTCTATATATTATTAACGCTACGGTTAGAAATACACAGTTATCTAAATTTCTTTATCTTTGAAATGAATATAATACGGAAGCAAAAATTATATATTATTATTAAACTCGCGAAGGAATCGATTGACATCGAATTGCCCAAATTTTCCAAAATTTTCTTTTATTTTTATTTTTTCAAAGAATTTTTTTAATTTTGTTAAAGAAAATTTAATAGTTATTCCTGACGTTTACCTTAGAAAAACCTACACATACGATCGACGTTTAGGATCATATCTTTTTTTCTTTTATTACAATACATGCTTACACATCCGATTGTATTCAATACAACACATATAATAAAATCTTTAACACTCGTTATGTAATTTTGATAACGGTTTAAACATTTCCCTTATACAATTTCAATTCTTTGAATATACTTTCAATGAGTATCTAACCGTACACGAATAAATCGCCGGGTCGATCCCCTTGCCCTCCGGCAGGGGCTATTTGCTGTGAGTCAATTATGTAGCAATAAAGTTTTTAGTGTTGCACAAATTGTCGATTTGGACTCGGTGAGTGATGGCTTTGAAACTGGCGCCGGCAAATGAGCACACGATAAAATTATCGTTAGCGGTAACGACATGAATAAATGCAGGAGGGTGGTTCGCGGGCGCGACCAGCTCCGGCACAGCGCCGCGTCGGCCGCGTCCTCTCAGATGCCTACCTCGGTACTCGGCACTCGTTAAGCCTCTTGTGACGATTCTCGCAGCCACAGCCGTTTCTGCCATTGACACTTCGTTTCATATTGGACAGCGTGTTAATTTTATGTACATACTATCCTCGACGGGTTGTATTTATGTATGTATGTAAAATGAATATAATTTTCACAAAAACACTGTTTAAAAATTTATATCAAAAATTCTTGATATTAAATCGTTTTAGATAGTCGGTTTTGTATTTGAAAACTTAAAGCGATGATGGCTTAGTAGACAGAAGTTCGAATCCTTACAACTAAATCAGAGCTTCCTTTGTAGCAAAACATTTAAGAGCCAGTCCTCTCTACGTTTAACGAGTTTACCATCTTAAACTAGTTCGATATTTAGCATAAGATGACATTTTGGTCAAACGCTAAAACATATAAAGTATAAAAAAACAGTAATCGAGTACTTAATTTAAATCTCAAAGTTGTATTTTTTTATATTTAGTTTAAAAATCATGATAATAGACATTTTGATCTATTAAATATTTGACTATTTAACATCGTTAGAGGGAAATTTATCATCCAATAACATCAGTATGTCGCGTCAGCTGTACTTCCGATATAGAGCTCTTAGGAGCTTAAGCATTAATGCTACATTTAGCCGCATCGATATTTAGCATCAAGTGTGATATTTATTATAAAAGACATAAACTTCTTATGACATTCGAAGCAATAAGTAAAATTCTTTATAAATATTGTTTCTCTTTAAATTTCGTACGGTAGTTTTTAACATTTTGTAATCCATACCCCTGCCGTTAGAATTTTTGATCCCAATTGTGTGTATTTTTGGTTAAATTTTATGTAGTTTTCGTAATCCCATTATGCAAAAAATATTATAGAGAAGGTATTTATTACTTAAGAAATATTTAAGTCAATTGTGTCAAAGTAGCCTTTAAAACACATAAATATGAAATCTACTTTAAATATTACAAAAAATCAGGTCACGTTTTATAACATTCAATATATTGAAATTAGATATTAGTATACATACCTGAGATTAATAGACTCAAAAACCGTTTGAACGATCATCATCATAACTAACAATTTAAGTGTTTCTCACGCGGAAGATGTTTATATTATCGACTTTTTTTTTATTGTAGCACGCCAAATTACTGCACTGTGCCTGATGGTAAGCACAGTACAATCCAAAAACAATGGCGGCCACCGAGTGACACACTATCCATCGCCGGTCGCCGCTGTCATGCCGACTACAAAAAGCTGGATATGCACAGGCTGATCCCGAAACGCGACCCGCAGATGCGAATCACTATGACGGACGGGCTTTTGCGCCATATATATTGTAGTTACGACCTGTAAAACCCTACCACCCCGCAACCCGACTTTGGCATAACACCCTTTGACCTATGTAGCGCTACAGCACATCAACTCTAAGGTATGTAAGGACAACAAACGCCGCGGACTCAGCTAATGTAGTAATATTAGTAGTTCAAACTAAATTAGTTGTCATTAAGTACACTTATGACATCTATCTACTAAAATGTATGAGTTTTCAGTGAAACTTTTATAATGCAAAATTATTTATTTCTCGTTATATTACGACCACGACACCGCAATAAATGGTTTTTGAAGTTATACTTCTTTTGGCGCGTTAGGGAAAAATGATGAGAGTAAAAGTTTACGATGCGCGCGCACACCGTCACAAAAAACCGACACCCTAAAGTTAGCTATAGTCAACTTTTTCTATTGTTAGAAATATATGAATGTTTTTCTTTTGGCCTTAATTTTTATAATGATAGATTTCATCCAATAACTGTTTAGTTATGTAGCTAAATTAACAACGATTGTGGTATATATAATCAGTAGCAACAGCAGTCCTGTAAAGTAACGTTGGACCTAGATGGATGCATTTCACTGTATCGTGGCTTCAATCTATGGATTTTTTATAAAGTGAAGGAAAAAGTGCTACTCTATTCTATATATTATTAACGCTACGGTTAGAAATACACAGTTATCTAAATTTCTTTATCTTTGAAATGAATATAATACGGAAGCAAAAATTATATATTATTATTAAACTCGCGAAGGAATCGATTGACATCGAATTGCCCAAATTTTCCAAAATTTTCTTTTATTTTTATTTTTTCAAAGAATTTTTTTAATTTTGTTAAAGAAAATTTAATAGTTATTCCTGACGTTTACCTTAGAAAAACCTACACATACGATCGACGTTTAGGATCATATCTTTTTTTCTTTTATTACAATACATGCTTACACATCCGATTGTATTCAATACAACACATATAATAAAATCTTTAACACTCGTTATGTAATTTTGATAACGGTTTAAACATTTCCCTTATACAATTTCAATTCTTTGAATATACTTTCAATGAGTATCTAACCGTACACGAATAAATCGCCGGGTCGATCCCCTTGCCCTCCGGCAGGGGCTATTTGCTGTGAGTCAATTATGTAGCAATAAAGTTTTTAGTGTTGCACAAATTGTCGATTTGGACTCGGTGAGTGATGGCTTTGAAACTGGCGCCGGCAAATGAGCACACGATAAAATTATCGTTAGCGGTAACGACATGAATAAATGCAGGAGGGTGGTTCGCGGGCGCGACCAGCTCCGGCACAGCGCCGCGTCGGCCGCGTCCTCTCAGATGCCTACCTCGGTACTCGGCACTCGTTAAGCCTCTTGTGACGATTCTCGCAGCCACAGCCGTTTCTGCCATTGACACTTCGTTTCATATTGGACAGCGTGTTAATTTTATGTACATACTATCCTCGACGGGTTGTATTTATGTATGTATGTAAAATGAATATAATTTTCACAAAAACACTGTTTAAAAATTTATATCAAAAATTCTTGATATTAAATCGTTTTAGATAGTCGGTTTTGTATTTGAAAACTTAAAGCGATGATGGCTTAGTAGACAGAAGTTCGAATCCTTACAACTAAATCAGAGCTTCCTTTGTAGCAAAACATTTAAGAGCCAGTCCTCTCTACGTTTAACGAGTTTACCATCTTAAACTAGTTCGTTATTTAGCATAAGATGACATTTTGGTCAAACGCTAAAACATATAAAGTATAAAAAAACAGTAATCGAGTACTTAATTTAAATCTCAAAGTTGTATTTTTTTATATTTAGTTTAAAAATCATGATAATAGACATTTTGATCTATTAAATATTTGACTATTTAACATCGTTAGAGGGAAATCTAATTTCAATATATTGAATGTTATAAAACGTGACCTGATTTTTTGTAATATTTAAAGTAGATTTCATATTTATGTGTTTTAAAGGCTACTTTGACACAATTGACTTAAATATTTCTTAAATATTACAAAAAATCAGGTCACGTTTTATAACATTCAATATATTGAAATTAGATATTAGTATACATACCTGAGATTAATAGACTCAAAAACCGTTTGAACGATCATCATCATAACTAACAATTTAAGTGTTTCTCACGCGGAAGATGTTTATATTATCGACTTTTTTTTTATTGTAGCACGCCAAATTACTGCACTGTGCCTGATGGTAAGCACAGTACAATCCAAAAACAATGGCGGCCACCGAGTGACACACTATCCATCGCCGGTCGCCGCTGTCATGCCGACTACAAAAAGCTGGATATGCACAGGCTGATCCCGAAACGCGACCCGCAGATGCGAATCACTATGACGGACGGGCTTTTGCGCCATATATATTGTAGTTACGACCTGTAAAACCCTACCACCCCGCAACCCGACTTTGGCATAACACCCTTTGACCTATGTAGCGCTACAGCACATCAACTCTAAGGTATGTAAGGACAACAAACGCCGCGGACTCAGCTAATGTAGTAATATTAGTAGTTCAAACTAAATTAGTTGTCATTAAGTACACTTATGACATCTATCTACTAAAATGTATGAGTTTTCAGTGAAACTTTTATAATGCAAAATTATTTATTTCTCGTTATATTACGACCACGACACCGCAATAAATGGTTTTTGAAGTTATACTTCTTTTGGCGCGTTAGGGAAAAATGATGAGAGTAAAAGTTTACGATGCGCGCGCACACCGTCACAAAAAACCGACACCCTAAAGTTAGCTATAGTCAACTTTTTCTATTGTTAGAGTCGTTTTTTCTACAAACGTAGGATAAGGCGAAAGATAAATTTTTTGAAAAGATTATATAGTATAACTTCTAACGCGTGTACATAAGTACACATACACTTTTTTTCTCTTGATTAAATTATATCGCCAGTCTACATGAAGTCTTATATATAATGTAAAAACAAAGACAAGGAAATGTTATGGCATTTTTCTTATATGTATAGATTGAAATAAAACAAAGACCGTTTTGTTCCGATAAAACGTTTATTACGCAACCAAAAAGCTGCTATTATAGACATTCATTTATATAAAACCAGAACCACGTTAACCACGCTATAAATATCCAGATAACCAGAGCCTAAATTATTGCGCACATGAGAATTCCCAGCAAAACTTTATTGTGAAAGATGTTGTTTATATTGTTAAAAAGTTTATGAGATTGACGAGTATCTTCTTTGTGAATATATTATTGAATCCAGCACTGAATATTTTTTAGACATAAACATTAGCATCTTGTAGAAAATATAACAAAAACATATCCACAACTTATACAGTAAAAAACTGATTTCAATACAGTTGATTTAATTCGATATTTTAATTAATATTTTTTCTCAATACTTTACTAAAAATACTAATATTTATAGGTCAGTTAGGCATAAAACAAATTTCTATTTTTCACTAAGAATGAATGTGACCTATTTATCAATGCTGATTCCTTTTTTTAATAAATCATTGCGAAATAGAAAACCTTAATATGTTGTTAAAGAAAACATTTCGCTATACAAGAAAGTAGTTACTAACACTTGTCTATTTTATATCTATATATATATATTCGTAAAATACTGTACTGTAATTCGTACAGGATCAAAAATTATTTCAGGCTCACGTAGAATATCAATTATGATACTTGTAATCAGAGCAGGCCAACAAAAATTGTCAGCTGATCCTAGCTAAAATAATATCCGTAGCTTCCATGCTCATTTCTCTATGGGTTCTTAACATTTATTAAAAAATCGATAACGGCGTAAAAGAAATAAATCATTTAAATAAATGAAATGTTGTACTTTCCCGTGCAAAAATTGAAAATGAAAACCGCTGATAAGCCTTGGTTTAAGTCTATGTCTAGCAGTTAACTAATACAAAGACGTAGCAGCTTTTAATCAGTTTCAGGCAGAAGAAGCAATGTTGTATACATAACTATTTTACACTTGCTATTACTAGCGCAATACTACTACCACTGTAATTAAATTCACTAGGCCACAACTTTCCTTTTATATTATAACTAGCCGTCACGGCGGACGTTGTCCCGCCCTGATAATAAAAAAAAACCTTGAAGTTAGACATATGCTGTCGCTGAATTATCTAGCTACTAGCTAGACATTATCAAGCTCTACAACTATTCTCTAGAACTAAATTATATATCTCTCATCGTTAAGGCAGCGTTCGTAGAAACGTTTTCGTTCGACCGTTTTTTCCCCGACTGACTGTGCAAATCCGACGATCACAAAAAAGTCTATTTAGTTTCCGGGTTAATATATTTATTATAAGTTATTATAGCCTATGACACTCACAAATAACGTGGCATTCTATCGGTAAAAGAATTTTCAAAATCGGTTTAGTAAATCCAGAGATTACCCCCTACAACGTCACAAACTCACAAACTTTACCTCTTTATAATATTAGTATAAATAAATGTAAGAACTCTTATTACTAGATGTAATAATTTAAATAGTACAGCAAGTATACAAGTAAGTTGCCCGCTGAAACTAGTGTTCGCTTTGATTTATCGTGGTCTACAGAACGGGCGAACGGTAATTTTAAACGTCACGCATTATGATGAATACCCGCAATTTTCTCGCGGGAACAGTAGGAACGATAGCAGTCTAACTCCGGAGCCTTTGTATTCGTATGTCTGCATTTAATATGATCACCAAAAACATACACTATTTTTGTCCAATGAGATTTACTTTTTTTGCTATCTCTTAATATTTAATCATTATTGTTGGTACGTTAACCTAATAGGCGATATTATAATAATACGTATTATTATTATGTATACTCATGAGTGATAAAAAATAAATAAATACCTTCTATACAGTAAATGCAAAGGAGAATTTATTAGTCTTGGCGTAATTATGCCGATTCTAAAACTAAGTTCAGTTCGTGTTTTCAGTTTTGAAATGAAATTGATTTACGTCAATTACAAAGTGTACCAAGATAATAGAGCAATTTATTTGGGTGGTGGCATCATCTCTGGTTGTTTTATTCAATTGTTAACAATGTTGTTACAATTTGATGTGTCACTTGCATCGTTAGAAATTAATCCAGTGATTTATATAAGATTTGATGTTTTCATAACCTTTCTTCAAATATTCTGGGAACATTTTACGTTCCTTTATTAGTATATTGTTATTTATGCACTTTTCTAATAGATTCGCATCAATCTTGCAATGTTAAACCTACTCATTTATTATATTAGAGTTCGTTTGTGATGCTATAATTCTATTCTCCATGAAATGTAGTAAATTACTACAGCACCTAAAATAACAACTGTGCAGTTTACATTAAGAGATAATATGCGAACGGATGACAAAATTTGAAGTCACTGTGCAAAAGATATGAACGTATTTTGCACGAGAATTCTCGATTCCTTCCAATAACGCTTTTAATTAAAAACTCTTTGCACGATGAAGGAGCGTTATCTTAATAATTGCAACATATAATTCGCTAGCCCGATATTAAGGAAAGTACAAGAATTATCAATTTTGTAACTTTATATCTGTATGGTCTTAAAATATCGTTATGTATATATAATGGAGTTCCTTTGATAATCAATCACGTCAAAATACTGTACGTATCGGCGTAGGACTATGACCATTTCATGTGGAATTTTTCGTAAATGGAGACCCTTTGTCACTACTTTATATCCCACGAAGGGCGCGGGAATCAAGTAACTAATAATATAAAATAAGAAAGATCCTTAGAAAATCTTGATACGCTTGAAAAAAGAGGATCTGTAAAATTTTTAAATGGCCAAAACCAACACATTGCATCGTCGTGGTGAGATTAAAACTAGAGAACGGTATAAGAAGATCGGCTACTCAAATCTGGCCTAAATAACTGGCAGAACATTTTTTCGTATTCCTAAATACAGATAATCGGGTACTGTTAAAAGAATCTACAAGAACTCGACTGGCAGATGAAAGATATACGTTAGCTGATCTCGAAAAGCAAAGAATTTAAAGAGAGATACTATGACGTCAACATGTGCATGTTGGTAAGGATTCAGAGGAGAAACGCCACGCTACCACCATACCGCTTGATTATATTAAACGCGAAATTTTTTAATCTGGTGCATGCACGTCGCGATCATGTTGAATACAAGTGTTGTATCCCACTACCCGGAACTTTATTATCTGTAAAAAAAATATTTATTTTCATATATTCACAATCGCAGTGTCTTGTGTTTTTTGCCTATGTTTTATTTGAAAAAAAAAACTCAAACTACGGTCACTTTTCGCACGCGATTGACTCTTACACCTCACAATAATTTTCGTAAGAATTAAATGTCACTTTAATTTGTTTTCGTAAAAGGGTTGAAAGGCTTAAACAAATAGATGTACTTGTACGAACTTAAACGGTGTATAGTAAATGCTAGAGTCAAAATGCAGAATGGTAAATATTGTTCATATTCATTCTCAAACTGCTTATCTATTGCATAATCAGATATGTAATTAGTGATCTTATTATATCTTAGAACCGATATGAAATATTATAAAAATATTAAATTCAAGTTGTGGAATAAAAGTATATAGTATCTGTCATAATAATATATTTTAAATTCGCGTAGCGCTATAGAACCTAGTAGTAATATAGTACGGATCTGAGATCGCATTATAATTATGGTGGCAGAGTCGTCGCCGCGCCGCGTCGGTATGCTACGCTCCCGCCGGTGTCACTACGAAACGCTACTGTCATAAATCAGTCTGCGTCATACTTTGATAAATGGTGCATTTCCTCTGAAAAAGTCAGTCATTATATCAGGGCTTCTTTCTTTCTATTCTCAATATACGTATAGTATGTAACATTATACTATAACACATATTAATTTAATTAGTATACGATAATAATTTACAAATTATTTTAACGGAAATATCTTCATTGCACTGAACATATTGAAGTTATTTCTTCAAATCAACAATGTAGAGTTTATATCCTAAATACTAGAGATTCTTATTTTACATGATGATCTAAAGTCCTAATAATTAATTTAGGTGGACTTATCCTGTTTCGTATGAGATCATCTGTTTTGTATTTTATTAAAAAAATGCTATAAACAAAACAGCAGGATTCATGGTGTCGAAAATAAGAATATGAAAATATGGCAATTGTAAAATATAATTGTGTATAAAAGTATATCCCTCTTTATCTCTTATTAGGATGGTGAAAAGTAAAATAAATCCAAAACAGAAAACAAAAACTCATCCCCTGGGAGTTATCGTAAACGGGGCCTACGACAAGGCCACGTCGCGCTGCGCCGTAGCGACTGTAGCGAGCCGTACCCTCCCGGCGCGATGCGGAGGTGCTGGCGCCTCGCGGCCGCCCATTGCTAACTTTTATTATTTTTGTAGCGCTCGCGCTCTTTTTATTATCCCAAATGGCTTGGCCTTCCCTGCTCCCTGAAATGTTTACCTAGTTTAACGGAAGTGTAATTTGACACAGTATCAAATCGTGTACTGTTTCGATTTTCAATGCTACCTACTGTCTTTATCTATAAATGTCGTGCCACAATAAATATATAAACTTTTAAACCGAGATGCCACATGTTCATTTATCGAACAGTAGCTATTTTGTGTTATAAAAATAATCATTAGTTTTGATTCTATGTGTTTAATTTCTATGGGTACCTGTTATACATTTCATTTTCGCAGTACAAACTATGCTTAATTGAAAATCAAATTATCGTGTGATATTATACTTTCCGCGATATTATTATTGTACAGTATATTTGATACAGTATGTATTAATCTAATCTTATTAGATACTTCAGTAGTGGGACAGTCACTTGACTATTGAAAATGCACACCCGCTCGTTAAGCCCGGGCAAGGACAGAGGCGGCGCGGCGGCTGCGGTCCAACGCGTGACGTCACGTCCGTCGGCCCCGCCCGCACCCTCATTAGCATACATTATATTCGCCATTACGCCCAGTGCCGCTTGTGGCTTTTTGGTATATTTTGATGATACACCCATACTGGGATAGCATATTATACTATCTTTTAACCTTATTTATGACCATATGATGACGCGTCCTACCTCTTTTGTTTGTAATTATACCCGGAAACATAAATATAATTTAATTTCATATCGTTTTAATAATTCTAAACCCTATGTCGTACTTCATACTGTTTTAAAGAATACATTGTTTTTGTTTTAAAACGAAAAGAATATTAAGTTGGAAGTCACTGATGATAATATTCGATAACAAAGTTTGTAAATAAATTTGCATTGCAAACGATGCAACGTAACAAGTACCATGGCCATATTGTTTACAATTTTTAGTAAATTTTTAATAAACGTTCGTAATTGCATAACGTATCGTCGCGACACGCGTAAATCACTGGCCGGCCGGTCAGAGAGCTGCGCTAATATTTACATATCGCAATTGATGCGAACCAATCAATACGGCAAATAATGAATATGTTATATGAATTTTACAAATAGTAGTGTGCGCCACCTTTGTTATTTTAATCGATTAAAATCATGTAGTTCTTAACCATTGGAGCATACACATGTATATTTTGATATGAAAAAAGGTGCAAATTTTCATGATGCGTGGTAGGTTTTGTAGGTGGCAGAGCCAAGCTGAAGCTATTACTGGTTTCAGCATGAATGGGTCGGCTCGACCGGGGTAGTACCACCCTCTAAAAGAAAACCGACGTGAAGTAACGTTCAGTGCTTGCATTGTTGCGTTTCGTTCGGTCAGTGAGAGCGCCGGAGACCCACCTACCCTCCCCTTCCCCTTCCTTCTTCCTTTCCTCTCCTCCACACCAACACAGGCTGGCAACGCACTTGCGACTCCCCTGATTTTGCAAGTGTCTATGGACGGTGGTGATCACTTAACATCAGGTGACCCATCTGGTCGTTTGCCTCCTATAATATAAAAAAGACCATAGAAGCGTGCTGCTAGAACAGAGAAGCGTATCGGTATACTCTAATTAATAAATTATATAGTTAATAATGTAATTAAATATATATTCATCTTTAGTATCATTATGGATGGATCTTTTACCCGGTGGCAGATTTGACGGTAATAGATAACACTTGAACTTATATGTGTTATAATGCGTATGATTCGCTCTCGTTCTTACTAGGAAGTAGCCTCGTGTTCTTGGTCAGTGACGAAAATATTTTTTGCACATTTCAACTGTAATGGTTTTTATGCTATCTATTTTATTAAAACTCAGCATTGGGTGGCCCCGAACTAATTTTACTTTATATTCTAAAGCGGACTATGTTGCAGTAGAAAATTTGATATTATATCGATATAAAAAAACAAAGTTTGTGTGTAGTTCACACGCGGTAGAAGTGAAACTTTCAAAAAGAGATTGAGAAGAGCTTATATCTCAATATTCTCCAATATCCGAAGGCAAGCGAGACACCGGTCCTCTTCATTTTTAACGTGGGGAAATCTCTTATGGGTACCCACCCGCCCGGAGGAGAGAGTGGATTATATCTGACTCGCACGGATTAAAGATTACAATGTAGAACCGCCGCTATAAGTGGGACACTGGTCCTACGATAACCGACACAGTGTTTACCCCCACCACATTTCGTCATACAAAAAGTTTACGGAAACAAAATTTCAAAATCTCACAAAAAATTTCACTTCAAATGTTCAACACCGTTTGGTCGATTATCATATCATAAGTTTACACACCTACTTTTTTATGCAGAAAGATTTTGTGTTATCAGCCTTAATATAACTCGGCACTAGGTGATACTGCAGTAGTCTAGCTGCTGTACTGTTCAACCGATGGTCATAACAGTCGATAAGTATATGTTGGTATTAGATATGGTGATTACATAATATCCATTTTACTACAATTCAACAATTTATTACGGCAAATAATAACAAAACACGAGTGATGCCCCGGGCATAGCTATTATTTTTATAAGTAATGAGATAAAAATAAAAATAATATGACATAAAAGCACCTCAATCAAAATAATACATCGCCAACGCGCGGCGTCAAAATTGCTGCGTCAAAATGTTCTCGCCTTGATTGCTCTATTCTGCTCTCGAAACAACCTGTTATACTTTATACGTTATTCCTTTCTGTTACACCGTTACCTTATATCGTTGTTTATTAAACGAGTTTTGTGATGGTCTAATTAAGGGTAAACAAAAAAATTATATCTTCTAAAAAAACACTTATCCTTACTCACATTCATTACGATATTAATTGAAAATTATTTCAATAATTTTGACATCATTATTTTATCTGACGCTGTCTTCTGCGCAGGATTTGTAGATGACAAAGAGCTAATTGAGGAAAATGTCGTAATTTCAAAGATGCGATCGTTACGTATTCCATATCCTTAACTAATACTATAAATGTAAAAGTGAGATTGTTTGTTAGTTACGCTTTCACGCCTTAACTACTCAACCAATCATCATGAAATTTTATATAGTTGTGAAGAGCATACAAAAAGACATTCGGTCTTATTACAAAAACAAAAATGAACACAGGTATAAATAACACTACTTTTATTAAACACTGCCTATAATTATAGATCTCGTTGAACACATGCTTATAATACTTTATTACAAAAGCGTGTCCAAGCTGTCTCTAGCTAAACATCTGGTTTAAGTTTTTATGGAAGCAACTCTGAATAACATTCGTTCAATTCGAACTCATCATTCAAAAACGTTCAATTACATACAAATATTTATAACACGCGTTTTTTTTTTAAATTTTATTAAAGAAACGTAAAATTGTGAGACCGTGTACAATTATAGAAATTATCTTTAAAAACAATTGTAAGTACGACACACACGCCACTTGCATGTAACGTATACATTAGATATATAAATACTAACAGTGTGTGTAGTGAGGTTTATCATCAAAAACATATTTGGAACCTTAAGCCATCATATAACTAACTCAGTGCTCACTTACACTGTATAAGAAACTAATGAAACAATGACTTAAAGATTTTATTATAATGATATAATATACCCATATTATCAATGAGTTATACGTTTATGATCAAATATCTTACTAGGAAGACCCCTTCTATCTTCAAAATTACTATTAATGATTATAATGTTGAATTGAAAACAATGAATGAGCTGACGTCTTGAAATCTTGCATAAATATAAATCGAGATATGAGACCATATATCTGTCTAAGCCGTTTTTAACATTCAACAATTTAAATAGTGCTCATTGAACTCGATACAATATTCTTATATGTTACTATGGTTATTGAGTTAGGTAGACGAAAGAGCGGTAATTAAAAAAAATGGTTGCTAAAATGACCAAAAAGACAATATAGTTCAAATTACATATATAGATACAGACTTTTGAATTTCAATTATATTTGTTCTTAGAACCCAGTACAACTCACGTCTTACGAACATGTTTACAGTGAACTACATATTTTTCAAAATTTCACGCGGTCTAAGTTGCGGGTAACAGGTAGTTAAAATGTAATAACCTAAATTACTTCCAAGAAGGTCAGTTATCTGCCAGTGACAGTCCCGTGAAAATGGGACCCACCGTTGTGAAGATAGCACTGCAGGCGAAGCCACGGTTAACAGCTAGTCTAAATTAAAATAGACTAAAATACTTTTTATAAAGTCCGCTATCTGCCGGTGAAAGTCCCGTAAAAATCGGTCGAACCGTTTTGAAGATAGTAATGCAGGCGAAGCCACGGTTAACATCTAATCTAAAAATAGAGTAAATTATTTTTTATAATGTCCGCTCTCTGCCAGTGAAAGTCCCGTAAAAATCGGTCAAACGATTTTGGAGATAGCACTGCGGGAGAAGCCACGGTTAACATCGTGTCTAAATTAAAATAGACTTAATTACTTTTTATAATGTCCGCTATCTGCCAGTGAAAGTCCCGTGAAAATCAGTTAACGGGTAGTTTAATTTAAAATAGCCCATGTCATCCGCTATTATTTCAGCTATCTGCCAGTGAAGTGTCTGTCAAAATCGATTCAGCTGTTTCGAATATTACCCGGAACAAACAACAGACAGACAGACAAAAATTTTAAAAATTGCATTTTTGTTATCATTGGCGTGTATAACTTTCATTTCCAATCAGTAAACAGTCGTTACTTTGATATTACATACAGGCACTTCATTTTTATTATATGTAATAGATATCTAAGATTGATAAATTCCAACACTGTTGTATTAAATTAAAGTTACGCTACTCTAAATTAAACTAGCTGTTATCTGCGGCTTTGTCCGCAGTGCTATCTACAAATCGGTTGGATCGATTTTTACGGGACATTCGCTGGCACATAGCTCACCTTACAAGGAGTAACTTAGACTACTTTATTTTAAACTCGTAGTTACCCGCGACTTCGTTTGCAGTGGAATATCCGAAATACTTTTAATTACTTTCTTACATAGTTTAAGTGAGCACTGAGGGGGTTATATTGTGGGTTAAAGTTCCAAGTACCTATGTTTCTGATGGTAAATCCCATTCAACAGACTTTTAGTATTTACATATTTAATGTGCACGTTACATGTTATAGTAGGTGGCTTGCGTATCGTACTTACAAATATTTTTGAAAGAGCATTTCTTTAATTGTACATTTTCTCACAATTTTACATTTCTTTAATATAATTTAAAAAACGCGTGTGAGTCGCTGGTATAATCTAGTATACAAATATAACGTCATACTATTCCAATAATTGAACTATAAGTTATAACTAACACTGGTTTAAATAATATTATATTACGTATTGTTTTACCTGTTTTTAATTTACCGATGATACTCTGTGATCACCTATGAAAATCTAATGTCCTATTGTTATCACTATACATTGATTATTACTACTACTGCCGCTTGTTTTTCAAAATCGAAATGTTTCGCTTGCAATTATCTATTCTTTATCGTTAGAAACAATTTGATTTGGATTCCAATCCTTTCAGTTCGTATGTAACAATGAGTTTAATCCTATTAAAACGGACACACATTGTGCCAGAATTGTAGCGTGGTGGCTTTGGTCTGTCGCCGGTCGTATCAGTGCCCTGCTTCTACTAACCGGAACCAAACCTTAAACAGAATTAAACATGGTTTAATTTCCCTGCTGAAGGCTAAAAACCTACTCGGGACATAACTATGCAGAGAGGAAATAAAATAGCTAGGGAAGCGATGCGGGCGTCGGACGAAACGATTATGCAGTCGAGAATAATGGGTGCCGGTCCACATGCACGTTTTTGTTTGTGGTCTTTGACGCGATTTATACGCGAATTTCTACCACCCCTGAAGTGAACACCATTCACAAAAATTGTTTTGAACAAATTCACTTTGCACGTGTCTTTTATTCTAGTTTTCACAAATTATTACATTCTACCGTTAAATACACCTAAATTATCGCGCTATCTTTGAGACTCGTTTATCTAGATAGACAAACACCGTATATTAAATACAAGTTTCTGCTCACGGCTTCGCTCG
This sequence comes from Antheraea pernyi, assembly GCA_015888305.1. Classification (NCBI taxonomy): domain Eukaryota; kingdom Metazoa; phylum Arthropoda; class Insecta; order Lepidoptera; family Saturniidae; genus Antheraea; species Antheraea pernyi. Next base: position 73,281 of record MU158994.1, read on the forward strand.
CGTTAACGTAGAAAATAAAATACAACCTATGTTACTCGCTGATAATTTCTAGACTTGAAAGAATTTTTGAAATAAGCTATGTATATTTTGAAACATTAACGGTCTAACTACAAAAACAAAATGAACACGGGCTTAACACGAATTTCGCTAAGGAGTGCCTAAAATTTTAAACCTAGTTGAACAGATATTTGAAATTCTTTATAACAAAAGCGTGTCTAAGCGGTCTCTAGCTAAACACTTGGTGTAAGTTTTTTATGCTGACAACTCTGAATAGCATTCGTTCAATTCAATCTCATCACTTAAAAACGTTCCTTTACATACATCTGTATGCTAAAGAAAAATATCTATTTTGCGATTAATTTCAATACATGAATAATATTTTGTCCAGATTTTCGCTAAAAAAGGTTACTTATTTTAAGTTAAATTGTTATCTTTAATATGACATGTTGGTTAAATCAAAATGGTGTAATTGTTAAAATAAACATTTTATAAAAATAATATATTACGTGAAGGTGCGTTATGTAGAATAACAGTATAATGTCAAATTAATAAACTGTGAAATACATTAACAAATGTCAATAGTGTCATATAGTAGTAGTTATGATTTACATGTGTCTCTAAAATTGTGTAATTTATTTATTTCTTCCAAATCAATTATACCCAGGAAATTCATAATTTATTACGAATGGTCTTTCGCCGGCAAATAGAAATACAATAATAAAACAAGAACTTTCAACTTAGACAAGTGTTAGAGGATATTTACATTTAAATGACGCGATTAATTTCAATACATGAATAATATTTTGTTCAGATTTTCGCTAAGAAAAGTTACTTATTTTAAGTTAAATTGGTTATCATTATTATGACATGTTGGTTAAATCAAAATGGTTTAATTGTTAAAATAAACATTTTATATAAATAATATATTACGTGAAGGTGCGTTAGGTAGAATAACAGTATAATGTCAAGTTAATAACTGTCAAATACATTAACAAATGTCAATGGCAGTGATGCGTCTTTTATTATTTTATTTAAAAAAATGTAATCCCCTATCAAATACTATAAAATAAAGTTGATTGGTGTTGTTAAAATATACTAGTCTCTAGTAACACACCGTATATTAAATACAAGTTTCTGCTCACGGCTTCGCTCGCGTTAACGTAGAAAATAAAATACAACCTATGTTACTCGCTGATAATTTCTAGACGTGAAAAAATTTTTGAAATAAGCTATGTATATTTTGAAACATTAACGGTCTAACTACAAAAACAAAATGAACACGGGCTTAACACGAATTTTGCCAAGGAGTGCCTAAAATTTTAAACCTAGTTGAACAGATATTTGAAATTCTTTATAACAAAAGCGTGTCTAAGCGGTCTCTAGCTAAACACTTGGTGTAAGTTTTTTATGCTGACAACTCTGAATAGCATTCGTTCAATTCAATCTCATCACTTAAAAACGTTCCTTTACATACATCTGTATGCTAAAGAAAAATATCTATTTTGCGATTAATTTCAATACATGAATAATATTTTGTCCAGATTTTCGCTAAAAAAGGTTACTTATTTTAAGTTAAATTGTTATCTTTAATATGACATGTTGGTTAAATCAAAATGGTGTAATTGTTAAAATAAACATTTTATAAAAATAATATATTACGTGAAGGTGCGTTATGTAGAATAACAGTATAATGTCAAATTAATAAACTGTGAAATACATTAACAAATGTCAATAGTGTCATATAGTAGTAGTTATGATTTACATGTGTCTCTAAAATTGTGTAATTTATTTATTTCTTCCAAATCAATTATACCCAGGAAATTCATAATTTATTACGAATGGTCTTTCGCCGGCAAATAGACAAGTGTTAGAGGATATTTACATTTAAATGACGTCCGTCAGTAAACAAGGGTAAGATACTCTTTTGTAATCAAACTTTTTTAAAGCAAGTATTCAACAATGTAATTTTTTTGTAATAACACTAAATGTTGTCTGTTTCTAATAGTATTATGGATAGGCTAAATAACATTTTCGAAAAACAAACTTAATCAAATAAAATGTAAACTATAAACGAGTAACCTAAATATATTCCTATTTAAAGTATCAAAAATATAGATTAAATTTTGCAATTTTACACACAATCTTAAAGTATCGTGAGTCTATTTATATAAAAGTTGGTTTTTAAAGCATATTACAAAAATATAAGTAGTAAACTGATTAGATTATTCTCTGTAAATATTTTTGTTGTCTTTTGAATATGACTGGATGGTGTAAAGAATTGAAATTTCTAATGCTATAAAATACGATTCAATGACCATATCTCTAGGATCGACCAGAATCGAAAACTACATATTTTACCTTTTTAAAACACCGCTATTATTTGCAACGTCATCGTTTAGACGTACTTTATATATTTTTTCCTATTTCATTCAATACCAGTGACTTTGCTTAATCCGGCCAGTTGGTCTGTGAGCGTAACTTTTAATAGCCTTATCAGTACTCAGACAGACCAGGCTCCCATCTCGCTTCTTCACAGTACAGATGCCGCTACCGCACTACGTCCGTCTTCCCATCAACTCTTATTAACGTTACAAAGGCCTTCCTCGGCTTTCATTTTAATCAAAATTCCTAGAGTAAAATAATTTCTTTGTAATTTTCTTATATTAAGAACGTATTTTGAGTATCAGAATATTTGTATGTGTAATATATCAGATATTTTGTCATATACTTTTTCTTATGTTTAGCTTATTTATGGTTACGTACATGAAAGACAGAAAAACATAACCCGTCCTGTTGTATATCAGTTTATCAAATGCTTTTTCTAGACGAAGAATAGAACCATTAATCTATAGTAAGGAATAATACTATTATAACATATTAACTTGAATGGCTGCAGGGTCACACAGCACAGTATCAGAATCTCAAACTATACTTAGTCCATTCAAGTGGCAGCGTAGAATTATAAGAAATATAATATCAAGTGTTTTCCATTTATCCCATCCATTCAACTATTACCATTTTTTTCTTCATAAAATTTCATGACATATATGTCACCTACCTCAACAACTTAACTAAACTAAACCTACCTCAATAACAAATAAATAGTAAAGCAAAAAAGGATGACGCAGTATTATTTTATTCGTATGTTAGGAAGTAACAAACGGACATGCAATCCAACTGATATTAGAGGGACACTGCTGCCTAAATCTAAAATAGGATCACAATCTTGTGATTAGTTGTAATAGGTTGCTAACAGCTAGTGATATAATATACCCATATTATCAATGAGTTATACGTTTATGATCAAATATCTTACTAGGAAGACCCCTTCTATCTTCAAAATTACTATTAATGATTATAATGTTGAATTGAAAACAATGAATGAGCTGACGTCTTGAAATCTTGCATAAATATAAATCGAGATATGAGACCATATATCTGTCTAAGCCGTTTTTAACATTCAACAATTTAAATAGTGCTCATTGAACTCGATACAATATTCTTATATGTTACTATGGTTATTGAGTTAGGTAGACGAAAGAGCGGTAATTAAAAAAAATGGTTGCTAAAATGACCAAAAAGACAATATAGTTCAAATTACATATATAGATACAGACTTTTGAATTTCAATTATATTTGTTCTTAGAACCCAGTACAACTCACGTCTTACGAACATGTTTACAGTGAACTACATATTTTTCAAAATTTCACGCGGTCTAAGTTGCGGGTAACAGGTAGTTAAAATGTAATAACCTAAATTACTTCCAAGAAGGTCAGTTATCTGCCAGTGACAGTCCCGTGAAAATGGGACCCACCGTTGTGAAGATAGCACTGCAGGCGAAGCCACGGTTAACAGCTAGTCTAAATTAAAATAGACTAAAATACTTTTTATAAAGTCCGCTATCTGCCGGTGAAAGTCCCGTAAAAATCGGTCGAACCGTTTTGAAGATAGTAATGCAGGCGAAGCCACGGTTAACATCTAATCTAAATTAAAATAGAGTAAATTATTTTTTATAATGTCCGCTATCTGCCAGTGAAAGTCCCGTGAAAATCAGTTAACGGGTAGTTTAATTTAAAATAGCCCATGTCATCCGCTATTATTTCAGCTATCTGCCAGTGAAGTGTCTGTCAAAATCGATTCAGCTGTTTCGAATATTACCCGGAACAAACAACAGACAGACAGACAAAAATTTTAAAAATTGCATTTTTGTTATCATTGGCGTGTATAACTTTCATTTCCAATCAGTAAACAGTCGTTACTTTGATATTACATACAGGCACTTCATTTTTATTATATGTAATAGATATCTAAGATTGATAAATTCCAACACTGTTGTATTAAATTAAAGTTACGCTACTCTAAATTAAACTAGCTGTTATCTGCGGCTTCGTCCGCAGTGCTATCTACAAATCGGTTGGATCGATTTTTACGGGACATTCGCTGGCACATAGCTCACCTTACAAGGAGTAACTTAGACTACTTTATTTTAAACTCGTAGTTACCCGCGACTTCGTTTGCAGTGGAATATCCGAAATACTTTTAATTACTTTCTTACATAGTTTAAGTGAGCACTGAGGGGGTTATATTGTGGGTTAAAGTTCCAAGTACCTATGTTTCTGATGGTAAATCCCATTCAACAGACTTTTAGTATTTACATATTTAATGTGCACGTTACATGTTATAGTAGGTGGCTTGCGTATCGTACTTACAAATATTTTTGAAAGAGCATTTTTTTAATTGTACATTTTCTCACAATTTTACATTTCTTTAATATAATTTAAAAAACGCGTGTGAGTCGCTGGTATAATCTAGTATACAAATATAACGTCATACTATTCTAATAATTGAACTATAAGTTATAACTAACACTGGTTTAAATAATATTATATTACGTATTGTTTTACCTGTTTTTAATTTACCGATGATACTCTGTGATCACCTATGAAAATCTAATGTCCTATTGTTATCACTATACATTGATTTTTACTACTACTGCCGCTTGTTTTTCAAAATCGAAATGTTTCGCTTGCAATTATCTATTCTTTATCGTTAGAAACAATTTGATTTGGATTCCAATCCTTTCAGTTCGTATGTAACAATGAGTTTAATCCTATTAAAACGGACACACATTGTGCCAGAATTGTAGCGTGGTGGCTTTGGTCTGTCGCCGGTCGTATCAGTGCCCTGCTTCTACTAACCGGAACCAAACCTTAAACAGAATTAAACATGGTTTAATTTCCCTGCTGAAGGCTAAAAACCTACTCGGGACATAACTATGCAGAGAGGAAATAAAATAGCTAGGGAAGCGATGCGGGCGTCGGACGAAACGATTATGCAGTCGAGAATAATGGGTGCCGGTCCACATGCACGTTTTTGTTTGTGGTCTTTGACGCGATTTATACGCGAATTTCTACCATCCCTGAAGTGAACACCATTCACAAAAATTGTTTTGAACAAATTCACTTTGCACGTGTCTTTTATTCTAGTTTTCACAAATTATTACATTGTACCGTTAAATACACGTAAATTATCGCGCTATCTTTGAGACTCGTTTATCTAGATAGACAAACACCGTATATTAAATACAAGTTTCTGCTCACGGCTTCGCTCGCGTTAACGTAGAAAATAAAATACAACCTATGTTACTCGCTGATAATTTCTAGACTTGAAAGAATTTTTGAAATAAGCTATGTATATTTTGAAACATTAACGGTCTAACTACAAAAACAAAATGAACACGGGCTTAACACGAATTTCGCTAAGGAGTGCCTAAAATTTTAAACCTAGTTGAACAGATATTTGAAATTCTTTATAACAAAAGCGTGTCTAAGCGGTCTCTAGCTAAACACTTGGTGTAAGTTTTTTATGCTGACAACTCTGAATAGCATTCGTTCAATTCAATCTCATCACTTAAAAACGTTCCTTTACATTGAACAGATATTTGAAATTCTTTATAACAAAAGCGTGTCTAAGCGGTCTCTAGCTAAACACTTGGTGTAAGTTTTTTATGCTGACAACTCTGAATAGCATTCGTTCAATTCAATCTCATCACTTAAAAACGTTCCTTTACATACATCTGTATGCTAAAGAAAAATATCTATTTTGCGATTAATTTCAATACATGAATAATATTTTGTTCAGATTTTCGCTAAGAAAAGTTACTTATTTTAAGTTAAATTGGTTATCATTATTATGACATGTTGGTTAAATCAAAATGGTTTAATTGTTAAAATAAACATTTTATATAAATAATATATTACGTGAAGGTGCGTTAGGTAGAATAACAGTATAATGTCAAGTTAATAACTGTCAAATACATTAACAAATGTCAATGGTGTCATATAGTAGTAGTTATGATTTACATGTGTCTCTAAAATTGTGTAATTTATTTATTTCATCCAAATCAATTATACCCAGGAAATTCATAATTTATTACGAATGGTCTTTCGCCGGCAAATAGACAAGTGTTAGAGGATATTTACATTTAAATGACATCCGTCCGTAAACAAGAGTAAGATACTCATTTGTAATCAAACTTTTTTAAAGCAAGTATTCAACAGGTATGTAATTTTTTTGTAATAACACTGTAAATGTTTTCTGTTTCTAATAGTATTATGGATAGGGTAGGCTAAATAACATTTTCGAAAAACAAACTTAATCAAATAAAATGTAAACTATAAACGAGTAACCTAAATATATTCCTATTTAAAGTATTAACAATATCGATTAAATTTTGCAATTTTACACACAATCTTAAAGTATCGTGAGTCTATTTATATAAAAGTTGGTTTTTAAAGCATATTACAAAAATATAAGTAGTAAACTGATTAGATTATTCTCTGTAAATATTTTTGTTGTCTTTTGAATATGACTGGATGGTGTAAAGAATTGAAATTTCTAATGCTATAAAATACGATTCAATGACCATATCTCTAGGATCGACCAGAATCGAAAACTACATATTTTACCTTTTTAAAACACCGCTATTATTTGCAACGTCATCGTTTAGACGTACTTTATATATTTTTTTCTATTTCATTCAATACCAGTGAGTTTGCTTAATCCGGCCAGTTGGTCTGTGAGCGTAACTTTTAATAGCCTTATCAGTACTCAGACAGACCAGGCTCCCATCTCGCTTCTTCACAGTACAGATGCCGCTACCGCACTACGTCCGTCTTCCCATCAACTCTTATTAACGTTACAAAGGCCTTCCTCGGCTTTCATTTTAATCAAAATTCCTAGAGTAAAATAATTTCTTTGTAATTTTCTTATATTAAGAACGTATTTTGAGTATCAGAATATTTGTATGTGTAATATATCAGATATTTTGTCATATACTTTTTCTTATGTTTAGCTTATTTATGGTTACGTACATGAAAGACAGAAAAACATAACCCGTCCTTTTGTATATCAGTTTATCAAAAGCTTTTTCTAGACGAAGAATAGAACCATTAATCTATAGTAAGGAATAATACTATTATAACATATTAACTTGAATGGCTGCAGGGTCACACAGCACAGTATCAGAATCTCAAACTATACTTAGTCCATTCAAGTGGCAGCGTAGAATTATAAGAAATATAATATCAAGTGTTTTCCATTTATCCCATCCATTCAACTATTACCATTTTTTTCTTCATAAAATTTCATGACATATATGTCACCTACCTCAACAACTTAACTAAACTAAACCTACCTCAATAACAAATAATTAGTAAAATAAAAAAGGATGACGCAGTATTATTTTATTCGTATGTTAGGAAGTAACAAACGGACATGCAATCCAACTGATATTAGAGGGACACTGCTGCCTAAATCTAAAATAGGATCACAATCTTGTGATTAGTTGTAATAGGTTGCTACTCCTGTGGAGTAAAGTAGAAATCGTCGGGGACTAGTATATGTTATCAACAAAATTCTTCAAACTGGAACACATCAGTACGAGCACTTCTCCACTTCTACTACTTCTCTTACTCATTGCCAGCAACCCTTATTAAAGTCAACTCATGGATATAGTACATTATTGCAAAGGTTGTCAAATAGGCTATTGCAGGTCGAGTATGAGTTTGAAGGCCGAGCCTAAGCCGCGGACTTTACTAATACGAGACAGGCAATTACCATTTCCGCCGAGGCATATATAGTGCTTTTCTCAAGAGAATGCAAGGAAATAAAACATACTTTTTATTATATATTTAATTTAATTAATATTAAAAGTGACATTAGTCATATTTGGGCGATTACTAAAAGCAAATGTTATTAATTTCCCCGGTACATTTATGTTTGTTTGTCGAACTTCTGATGAGGTTTGCAGTTGGGCATTGGGTGTAGTGGTGGATGGCTGAATATGCTGTTTTGAGGTGGATGGTTGTAGACTTAGATGTTGGCAAGTGGCCAGCGGGTGGGATTGTCCTTATGCGAGGACTTCACTAATACGAGACAGGCACTTGCCATTGCCGCCGAGGCATATATAGTGCTTTTCTCAAGAGAATGCAGGGAAATAAAACATATTTTTTATTATATATTGAATTTAATTAATATTAAAAGTGACATTAATCATATTTTGGCGATTACTAAAAGCAAATGTTATTAATTTCCCCGGTACATTTATGTTTGTTTGTCGAACTTCTGATGAGGTTTGCAGTTGGGCATTGGGTGTAGTGGTGGATGGCTGAATATGCTGTTTTGAGGTGGATGGTTGTAGACTTAGATGTTGGCAAGTGGCCAGCGGGTGGGATTGTGTTTCCGAATTAGGTTGCAATGTGATGTTTTGATTTATTGTATTATTTATATAGGTTTTGATTTCAATTGAGTCGTCAATGTAGCCTTCAGCCACTTTATCATATTTCCAGCTTATTCATTGCTATACAGCCATGTGAACGCAAATTGTACTAAGCAAAGAGACTTACTTTGGTATGCCAATAATGATAAAAGAGATCCAATCGAAGGGTATCTAATAATAACCTCAGCACGCCGTTTCATACAACATTGCTGGAGCGTTGTAATGTTCCAAATTCAAAAAACGCTCCTGCAAACGATTTGATTCTCTTTGTCCGTAAATTCGATACTTCGCGTTTTCTTTTATCGAAGATTATGACAATATTTCCATGCATGTTCGAGACAAATATATTTTCTTTTACCTTGGCATAGGTATTCGTTTTTTAATCAAGACAGAATGAAGTTCCAACTTCATTATTTTACTAGTCTTGAGTGTCCATGACTTCGTTTTTGTGAAAATAGTTCTGTTGTTTTATGAGAACTACGTGTTGTATCTGAGTAAATTGTGAGCTGGCTTTTCTATACTTTTATCTATCATTATTGCCCAACCATTTTAATAATTTCTAATTATCTCAGTTACATTTTATTATTTCTGTGTAACCCCTATAGAAATTACAACGATGCGTAGCCTAGGTAATAAATACTCTTAAAAATTGTGTGTATGGCAGTAAATATAAATATAGTTAATATCGGTTTAGCCGTATCGAAAATTATCCCAGACGAATTAACATACACTTGAATTTTATTTATGTAACTATTATATCAATTACAACTTAACAGTGTCGATTTCTGGAAAAGCATCTTGGTATAGTATTTTAGTTTTTGTTTTGGTTTTTTTAACTTAATTATTAGTAGGCTCTACTATAATAAAAAATATTATCGTTAATGTTTTTACGTAATTTTTTTAATTTTTTTAATACCCCTAATATAAAATCATGAAACTTATTTTTGTATAAGGAATAATAAATTAAAATTACTTGATAGATTTCTTTTTAATGTCACCCGGTTTATCGACGGTTATGGAGAAATATAGAAAAATGCATTGACATGTTATCACAACTCTACACCTAATGTGTACTAATTTGTCCATTTTGCAATGCGAGTACACTACTTTACGGCAACGGTAACACAGTTCACTACCGTTAAAACTCCCATAAACAATAACATTTGCATTTATTGGTCGTCCTCAACGTCGTAAATTCACAGGGTGCGAGCTGCAAACGACGTTTTAAATGAATATCTGATGCCATTACGTATAGTAAGAGTTGTGGTATTTCATGATGTCAAGTGAAATCCCCGGCCACTGTACTTTACGACTGCGGGAAACACCGTGATGTCGCTTTCTACGTACCAATTATTGTGATTCAGTCAGTCATCCGCTGGTGTATGCTACGTACTCTTCGACCACAACCAGCGCCGTGCCTTGCATCCCTGACAACTATATTTATACTCTTGAATATTTGAATTTGGATATGAAAATAAACACATATGCTTCAGTTAAAAAGATTCATTATAATGTTAATACGTATTACCAATTGTCTTTTTTAATAAAACTTCTCTTTTTGTATATCTGTATTCTGATTGAAACTAATATCACTGTTGACTACCAATGAATATTGTTGTTATTATATCGCATCAACGTATCGGTAAAAAAATATTTTTTATTATTCATTATGGATACTTGCTGATTTAGTTAGAATTCACTGAGCAGCTTAAATACCGAGCTAAAATTCCATACAAACAAGAACCAAAACTTTGCACTCTGTCGGCATGTAAGTAGGTGTGTAAGTCCTATAATTCACGGGAACGGGTGGCCGTAATGTTGGAAATTTCCAGAGCGCCTCGAAAAGTTGGGGTCTTCCGGGTCCGGTGAACCGGTGATGCCAGATGAATTGTTATTTTCATACCGTGCAAACTAAACCTATAAGGTAGTCATTAAATAAGTGGACTAAAATATCCTACTCCCGAGCATTAAAATATTATGAAATTATTTTATGTACTTGTATGTATTTAATGTCACTTTCTGCAAAGAGGTGGTTACATTATAACTTAATTAAATATAACGTAGTTCTGTTATATTTTCTCCTCAAAATACAAACAAGGGAGCAATACAAAAGGTGCTCTATTTTTTTGGAATGCGAGATTGTTTGCCAGCAAAGTGTGTATTATCACTTACCTCTATAGAACAGTTGATTTCATCCAAAAGAGCATTTTTTTTTTATCTGTTTTTTGGGTTAAATATAGTTATGAACGTAATATAGTATATACAGTATACACGTTGATTATTAAGTACAGTAGCAGAAAAATCGATCGCTAAGCATAACCAGGGTTAAAGCGATTTTTTTACGCTGTTGAAGCCATATAATCATTTTACAAAATACGCACGTAAAGTGCTGGCTATGTCTTAGTCAATAACGGGCACCTGCGAATAAATGATCAATAGGTACCAAGTATTTTGGTAAGTTTCAAACATGATTATACGTTTCGTTTTCTTTGATTCATTATATAGACGTATTGTTGGTAACGAGGAGAAATTAACATTAATAGAAACAAAATATTTGTTGTTTTTAATTTTATATTTATAACTCATTCTAGAGTTACAAAAATGTTTACAACGGGGTCTAGACAGAGCATATATAAATAAAGAGTTATATCTTAGAAAATAGCGTGTCAGAAATAACATTTCTATTTCAATAAAATACTAAAAGTGATAGATTTTATACATAGTTGATATGCATATTTAAAAAGAAGTAGTGTTTTATTTTATTTATTTAATAGGCTTACAATAATTGTTACATCGGCTTATTCTAAACACAAATTATTACTTTAATCATTGACTACGATGTACAACTTCTTAGTGTTCGTTCTGTTGTTCTTTGATCCGAATTACCTCACACTACGTTGCAGCTTTCACTCCTTCAAATGTAGTAGATATAAAAATTGGATTTGCTACGGTGTAATTGTTCTTAGATATTAGAAATATCGTGCGTATTACTATTAAGCAAACATTTGAAAAGCAAAATTACTTACATTTCGATTGATAGCAATACAAATGGTAAAAAATATAGGACCTAAATATGATTTACATACTTATACATATATATGAAATACAAAATAGCTATGAACCTTATGAATATTCTTGGGAAATAATATCATATTGATCAGAACCTAAGTACCGGAAAAGGGGATAATGTAATGTTGCTTAAACGGTTGGGTCTTTGTGGTAGCGAACGGCGGCGGTACGCGGCGGCACAATGAAAACGAAGGAGCGACGACGGAACCGGATAGCGGCTATTGCCGGCGCACAGAGTGCCGATAACAACCTTCGAGTTGCACGTTACGTCGCACCCCGCGTCCCGCGTCGACCCGCTGACGCCTACTCCTGATTTATGTACGACGTGTCTCCTTTTTAATGAGTTTGTAAGAAGATATCTCCTCGAAGACCACAATAAATTTTCTAACTGTAACTCGCCAAAATGCTTTCGCATCGATATCTGCAAACAAACCCAGTCCCATTCCGTTAATCTGCCGAAGCGAGGAACGTATCGCGTACATAAGTCGTGCTTATCTTGGGTAATGGTCGCCTATCTAGTTGATCTGCCTGTTTTATTTATGGCCATGTTTTCCTTTACGCGTTCTTCCCAATTTGTGGAGAGTGAAAGGGATTGTTATGAGGCTGCCATGTTTCATAGCAATAAACATGTATATCCAAAATAACGACATTAACTATTTTTCGGTGAGTTCCACGTTCTTTCTTATTCACTGCGTAATTTTGTTTGTTTTTGTTTGTGATAAAAATTCGTTTCCTTTGATGATAAACACGCAAACAAATTCCTTTTATTCAGCTAGTATATCTATATTACATACACATATTAAAACTTAATAAGGTAGCGTTGACATCCATCTGTATATATATAAATAAAAATGAAACGTCTGTTGTTTACTCAGTTTAGCGGCTGTATCGATTTCGAAGGTATTTTTAAAGTGAGATAGTCAACTTTGGAGTGTTATATAATGTACATATCATTATGTTTTCCATTGAACTAAGCAGAAATAATAAACTCCAAGTTTATTGTTAAGATAAGATATCTTGAAACCAGTAGAATCCGCTATTATAACCTATAAGTAGTAAAGACAAAAGTGCAATTAAAATAGTAACAAACAGCCCAAAATTCATCTAGATAAAAATGTTGTAAAAGTTGTAAAATGTGGATTTTGGAACAAAAATACGGAGGATTGTTTAGGATATGTTAATTACAGTTCACACGACAACCAAAGAAGGAAGTTGTACGTGACATCTTACTTGTCAGAAGGTGTGACGTTTGCGATTAGTTACATATTTAACATTAGCTCTTAAAGAAAAATGTACATATAGTCCGAGTCATCGTTTTTGGCCGCTCTGAATATAGTTTTAAGTTCGGTCTTGCGCATAGTACAGTCAAGAAGTTAACACAAAACAAATTCAGAATATTATTATAGGAATTTAGCATTTACGTTTATTAATATTTAACTTGTCTCGATATTATACGGGTTTTAATGAATTACGATTCAAGTAGTTATTGAAGTGAAACTTCTAATGCGACTTCCAACAAGGTTGCGTTAAACGTTTAACGCTAAGGGGAATAGAAATAGACAGAGCGAGATTGAATGCGTGGCACTCGAACGCATGCGAGTACTATACCTGTTACAGGCCAGCGCGAGCGTTAGCAACGAGTAGCGTCCAATATTCCTAGAATGCAGTTTTTGCAAGAAATATTAAAAAAATAGAACTCAAACATTTCGTATCTTACTTTAGTTATCATAATCCCATTGTAAATGTTATAGATTTGGATATTTCTGCACTCGAAAATGATAATTAAAAGATGCAATCAATTGTGAATTGTAAGCAATGTCAATAAAGTTTGTCTTAAAGAAACAATATGGTTTCACTAAAAATCAATTTCTACCCCTTCCTATTGTCATTTCCACATTACGAAGTTTCACATCTTCCGCGCGGACTACTCACTCTCTCTACGCACTATTTTTATGCCTGTTACATTGCTGCAACTTTGTTGCTGCTTTCAGAAGATTGTATGTATGTGAAATGAAAGTTTGATATCGATTCTGTCGTTTTGTAAACGATTTGACAACTGGTTACGAAAACCTGTTTATATGAAATGAGCAGACATATACAAACAACATAAAATAACATACAAGCTATATAGATACCTATATATGATATTCGCAAAAAATTAGAGATAAAAACGAACAAATAATAATTATTAAATTATTACTTGGGGTAATTAAATAACAGTAAAAACTAGAAACGTTGTCGACTTAGAGAAACCTGGTGAAGATCTGTGCTTGCATATATATGATATTCGCAAAAAATTAGAGATAAAAACGAACAAATAATAATTATTAAATTATTACTTGGGGTAATTAAATAACAGTAAAAACTAGAAACGTTGTCGACTTAGAGAAACCTGGTGAAGATCTGTGCTTGCAGAGTGTACGAAAATAAGGCTTAGTTGGAGTGAGGTGAAGCGTCAAGCGATTGATAGATCGAGATGGAGAAGCATTGTGTCTGCCCTCTGTCCCGACAGTTTGGGGACATAGGATCTCAAAAGAGAGAGGAAATACTAGAAATGGCCGAGCTCAATGATAAAATAATAGATAAAGGTAAAATATTAACAGTTCGCCCCATCATATATTTGTCAGTTATAATTAAATCCAAATAACATTTAATCACCTGGTTTGTGAGTTTTGATGGATCGCTTACTTTAATTGAATGATCCACTTTATGCAGTATTTATTTCTATCTGTGGTATATATCTAGTAGCATATATTGTGCAGATATTATGTTTGTTACAATACCGTTATATTGTGAATAAAATACATTAATAATTCGTGCCCCTTTTACTTCACTACGTCCCTCTGATACCTAAATTTGTGTTCTGCGCATCTATTTCACAGCGGTTAAAATATTTGACGCGGACTTATACATGTATATAATCATTAACTTATTTTAATCATATAACTCATTATAAGTAACCATTAACTTATTACATAGCTATGTTTTCAATTGTTCGATAAAAATGAAAAAAAAAAAACTAAATGTACTTATTTTATAAAGATAATTGTACCAAAGTTACAATGGTTTTCATTACAAAGTGATTTAGTTAATATATCAGATATCATAGTATTCGTTGCAATATATTTTTTATCCACCACACTATTATGGACAAATCTCTTTTATAAAATGATGAATGAT